>CAKAKR010065248.1:0-43173 GCA_916700685.1 Adelosebastes latens
TTAGTTTAGCTCTGAGAATATCTAGTGAATGTACAGTGGACGTTTGTGCAGAAATAAATGCTGCAGCTCCTCCAGACCAACAGAGGTTTTCCGTGTCTTGTGAAGTGACGGGGCTCTGCAGAGAGAAACCTTACCGTCTCGTTACCGACCGGGTGCCGGTGTCTTCCCTGCTCTCTCCGGCTGCGGGCGGAGAGAGCAGGGAGACACGCTGCAGAGCCCCGCAGCCTCAGCCTGCACTGAGGCAGGAAAAGCCAACACTAGGATCAGATCTAAATCATGTTCATGGAGAGACCTTCATCTGGTCAGCTAACATTACTGCCAAGCAGCTGAAATATAGAGTGATGTTGTGGTTTTAGCTGACGTGTGTCGCCTCACTGTTTTGAGCGATGCTCGTTCATGTCTATTTAGAGCGAGCAAGCGCGAGCTCGACGCTGACTTTCGTTGACTTAACGGCCACAGGTGTCGCTGTTAACAAGCATTTCTGAAAGTTACAAATAGTCCCTTTAACTTCAATATGTTTTGTATAATTTTTTTGCTGGGCAGTTAATTAATATTTACGCACTACCAATCATTGTCATATGTATTGTTGATCAAATTATCACTCAGAACCTAGACAGAAACACTTTTTACACTTCAGTTTTTGCAAGGATTAGACAAACAGAGACATAAAATGCTATTTAACAAGCTTTAAAGGTAGTACGATTTTCTTGTCGGGAACCAGGCTAGTTTTTTCCCCCTGCTGTCAATCTTTATGCTAAGCTAAGCTAAATGGCTGCCGGCTGTAGCTTCATGTTGAACGAAGAGACATGACAGTCGTATTGATTCTCTTATCCAGCTCTCGGCAAGAAAGCAAATAAGTGTATTTCCCTTAATGTCAAACTACTTCTTTAACCACAGTTTTATATTATATATATGTTATTTATAGGATATTCAACCTACTTTTCTGAAGCTCTGTCTGAAGTTGTCCGACAGAAAGCCGTAGAGCACCGGGTTGGCACAGGAGTTGGCGTAGGACAGGATGACAGCAAAGAAGTAGATGCCGGCAGTGGCGCTGGACTCTGGGATGATGACCACCAGATTGACCATGTTGATGATGAAGAACGGCAGCCAGCAGAGCACAAACACCACCACTATCACCACCACCATCCGCGTCACCTTGCGCTCCGAACGCCGACGCTTGGTGAAGCCCGCTCGCGCCCCTGACGACTTCATCTGCGCCATTATGATGATGGTGAAGAGGATGAATATGAGAAGGATAATGATGGAAATGAGGAGGAGGATGTTGAGGATGATGGAAATAATCATTATGTGGATGCAGATTACAGTATGAATTTATACATGAGCAATTAGCCTTACACACACACACAAATAATATATACACACCTTGATAACGATAAGTAGGTAGCAGAGACAAATGATGAGCAGCGGTCCAAAGAAGCCCACTGTGGCAGTGTACAGAATGAAGGCTGTTGACCACACATTCTTTGGCTCTGGCCAGTTCATGTTGCAGGAGTTAAATGTGTCCTAAAGGGAAGTGAAATGAGTAAAATAAATTTAAAATTCAGCCATTATCTGCTCAGACAGACAGTGAGTAAATCATAGACTGTATAGAAGAAGTGGAATGTAGTCACTGTCACGTCACCCATTGGTTTGTGGACTGCTGTTTTGAAGCCTTGAGTTTGGCATTTTGGTCGTCACCATCTTGTTTTTTTGCAACCAGAAGTGACACGAGAGGGTGGAGCTAAGTACAATTGAAGACTGAATAAGACATTTTTAGGCGACCAAAATGTTACAATTAACTTTCATGAACTGAAAACACACTGTGAAAGGGTTAAAGTTCTTAGATGAAAACGTGAACAACTCCCAGACCAGACAATGCCGGATAGCGACCTGTCAATCACAAGGTAGCCACACCCTAAAGCATCCCCTGCTTTATGGTCTGTTTGACTCTAAATAGGGCCATAATTTACTAAATGAACATCATGCTGTATTGAAGAAGACTTGAAACTAGCGATTGAGACCATAAACTCATGTTTACAATGTTTACTGAGGTAATAAATCAAGTGAGAGGTAGGCTCATTTTCTCATAGACTTCTATACAATCAGACTTCTTTTTGCATCCAGAGTCGCCCTCTGCTGGCTATTAGGAAGAATGCAAGTTTAAGACACTTCCTCATTGACTTCACTTCTCACACCCGGAGGTTACTCCCACTGGAGTAAATAAATTTTGGACTTTGAGGCCAACAGGATAAATGTTAAACTACCAAGCTCTTAAATTATGCAGGAAGGGATGTTTGGAGAAATGCTTATTACATTATCTGCTTTCGCTGAGTTTGAAGAAGCACATTTTGCATTGTGAAATACATTTCCAGACATGACTGGGTTTGCTTTGTGTGGTAACAGGAAACTGTCAAAGTATAAAGTAACTTTTCCTGTTGTTATCGAACCAGTGGCCTTCAGCACGGTATATATCAAAGCAATCTGCATTCTCCACATACCTTTCTTTCATAATAAGCTTTTGTGTTAGAGATCTTGCTGCAATGCTTCTTTCTGTGCAAGTAGCCTATATATAGACTAATATCTTCTGCCGAACTTCTAAGACTTCAAAAGACTTCATGTCTAACCATAAATACTAAAAGGTACAAGAAGACAAAGACATTCTTAAGTAGTTAAATACCTCTTATTACACGGCTGTGTTGAATACTCAATTCTGATTGGTCAATCACGGCATTCTGCGGTCTGTAATTTCTTTATAACAGACCGTTGCTATGTAAAGCAGACCGTTGCTATATGCGCAGTTCTGATGTCGGACTCTGGCGGACCGTTTTTGTGTCAAAAATATTGATTTCTTAAGTAACTAGCCGTGTAATAAGCGGGATAATGTACAGCTAGCGGGTTATTATTGTAAAAGAAAGGGTTTAAGTCTAATATTTGCTCTCCTTTTAGTTCTAGTTTTGGTCTCCACCAACTCCTGAGGCAAATATCTGTCTCTCAAGCTGCTAAATGCTCCACTATATGTTCATTAGTTAGTCACTAACTGCCGTTTGGTGCTGGACAGGTAGCGTACAGTGGGTTTTGTGGGTTCTTTAGGGCTTTTTCACTGTAACATTTGCCAGCAGGTTGTAGAGCAGCGAAAATGAACTAAAGACAGTAAAGTTCTGAGCTATAAAACCAAAACAATGAGCTGAAAGACACTAAAACACTCCGTCGAGATGAGGAGAAAAATATTGTTAACAGCAACTTTAACTTAAAATGAAGTGTTATAAAGAGTTCTGACATGTTTTGGTCAAGTGCCTTCCTCAGTAGTTTGCTATTGGCAGGCAGGTTACTCTATAAATCACAAATGTCAGTTTCTTTGAGTGAAGCAGTTTCATCTTGCAACCACAAACGCAGCTTTGACAAAACACGAATAAATATGAACATGTGTGTCTCAGTCAGCCTAGTTGATTTATTTACTGTAATTACATGAACGAAAATGTTTCCAGTTTTTATGCTAAGCCAAGCAAACTGTGCTGGCTTTAGCTTCTTATTTACCAGAGTTGTAGGCTATCAATCTTCTCATCTCTCTTGGCAAGAAAGTGAATTTAGTCTATTTTGCAAAATGTCAAACTATTCCTTTAATTCTGATCTTGTGACATATATTGTGTTATCACTTTTATTGTTAGTTCTTATTTTGAAAGAGATTTTTAATCTCAATACAGCCTTGCAAGTAAAACAAACAAACAAACAAAAAAACATTCTAAACTTTAGAAATGATCAATTTAAAACTTGTAATAATTGGCGGGAGGGAAAGTAATAGGCCTACATTTGTACTTAAAGGAACATTGTGTAACAATTAGAGGGATCTATTTGCAGAAATGGAATATAATATTAATAAGTATGTTTTCTTTAGTGTAAAATCACCTGATATTAAGAATTGTTGTGTTTTCTTTACCTTTGAATGAGCCATTTATATCTACATAGGGAGTTGGTCCTCTTTGCAGAGTGGTCGTGTCTAGAAGGTAACACGCAATTTGCGAAAACTCTTGCGAGATAGTTAAGGTTAGGCATTTACTTTGAATGGTTATGGTTATAAAGTCGTCAGTCAACGAGTCTTGCGAGAGTTTTTGCAAGTTTTCACAATTTGCGGGTTATCTTCTAGACATGTTACATTGTTGGGTTACATTCTAGACACCATGTTTCTACAGTGGCCCAGAACTGACAAACTAAACCACTGTGTTAACTTTTCCTGCTTGGGCCGGAGTCAATAACGTTACTCGCTCCAGAGTTAACCCCCGCTGTCGCTTCACTCAGCCGCCAGGAAACAAGACACAGTGTTGGTCTTGAGGAGCTGCAGCAGTTATTTCTGCACAAACTGCAACTTCCACTGTACATTCACTTGATATTCTCAGAGCCAAACTAACTCTGTCTTCTGCTTCATTCGCTCACTTGTTCGCTCACAACATCACACGCATTCGCCACCACTCTCTCGCTCTTGCTTCATCACTCACTTATACACACTCTCTACACTCTGGCTCTGCTATCATCCAAAGGACCTATACGGGAGAGGTTTAAATTGGTTGCAATCTGCAACCTCACCACTAGATGTCACTAAGTCCCACAAATTGCTCCTTTAATTAACTAAAATATACCTTAGAACTACAAAGCTATGGCTATTTAAATAATGGCCTTATTAATGTCAATTTGAGACGGAACTACAGGGATGAACTCACTGTTTGGTGATCCTATATGAGCTTTTGATGGACTGAGTAGAACATTTTGTTCAGGGGCAGCTATTAATTAAAGCTAATTTGTACTTTAAAATAAAAGGTGGTGACCAGGACTGCAGTTTTATACCTGAACGTCAGAGAAGATGACCACAGGCAGGACCACCACAAAGGACACGGCCCACACGGCTGCGCTCACCACCTTGGCCACGCGGGGGTGTCTCCACCTGGTGCTGCGGATCGGATGAACCACAGCCAGGTACCGATCGATGGACATGACCGTCAGGCAGAAAATAGACGTGAACTGGTTCATGGAGTCCGCCGTCATGACCACGCGGCACAAGAAGGAGCCAAACGGCCAATAGGAGAGCACGTTCTGCGTGGTGAGGAAGGGGAGGCCGATGATGTAGAGCTCATCGGCCACAGCCAGGTTCAGGATGTAGATGTTGGTGACTGTTTTCATTTTGGCGTAGCGCAGCATCACATAGATGGCCAGAGTGTTGCCGGTCAGACCCACCATGAAGACCGTGAGGGAGATGACCGCCGTCATCAGAGTGCTGCTGCCCTGAAAGGGGACACTTTGAGTGGACATGTTGGAGGAGATGTTGAAGAGGCGGGGGTAGGAAAAGAGGAAGGGCGAGGGAGTGGCTGCAGAGGAGGAGGAGTTGAGGTCTGATGCAAAGGGCAACCAGTAGGTCTGGTCTAGGGGTTCCATTGTGAGGTTCAGAGAGGAAGATAGTGCCACAGAGTCCAGATGTTTTCCCTGATTTAGAAGAAAGCCTGTACTTCTGCCATGTTAGTTTCCATGATAACTTTGGAACAGAAACAGGAGGAGACACACTTCCAGGTACCAGATTAGTGCTTCAACCTATCTGATCTATATCTCAGGGTGTCTCTAATTTAAGTGTGTGCCCGAGAGAGAGAGAGAGAGAGAGAGTCTCATAGCATGTAAGCGTGCGCTCTGATCACAGCTGAGAACCGGTACCCGTGCGTCATGAGCCAACTCCAAAGAGGAAGATGTGTTGCCATGTATCCATCATTCAGACCAGGTTTCTAACGAGGAGTCGTATCCGTAATTACGCACCGGAAGGTGTATAATCGTAGTCACCTTTCCGGTGCGTTTTTAATAGCACTGGTTATTAAAGTCCCATCCTAATTGACACTGTAAACAACACAATATTCATCCGCTGTGTCGCGCGTCAAGCTGGAACAGCGCGGAGGCTTTTACGCACTGGCTGCTTGAACACAAGCTCTATAATAATAATGCCTGCGTTATGAATATAGGCGACACTGTATAGGTCAAACCTAAGCTTTTTGGTATCTCAACTCTTTGCTCAATGACTTGTTGTACTCCCAATGCAAAGCTACGTTTTTAAACAGATTTAAACAATAAATCTGTGCAATATTAATACACTGAATGTGAATACATTTATCTGTGCAATATATCCTTGATGAAATATACACCTCAAGTGCAACTTTGTTTACATTTTATTTATTTATTACATCTACCCTACCTATTTTACAAGTGCAATTACCTCTGTTTACATTACATCTATTTTTATATTTTATACTTCTAGTGTTACACTTCTGTTTGTATTTATTTATTACATCTACGTTACCTGTTTTATTTGCTTTATAACTGTGTGTGTGTTTTTACCTGTTATATGTTTTATCTGCCTCGTTTAGTCTTGTCAAGTATTTTGTTTTAAAGCACTGACCAGAAGTGGCAACTGTGAATCTCGTTGTATTTAATACGATGACAATAAAGCTTTCTATTCTATTCTATTAAATCACGCATCCACTCAGAGATCAAGACGAGAACATGCATGCTTACTTTGGCGAGCAGCGGAAAAAGTCCAAATCTTTGATCACATTAAAATTAGCAGCCCCCTCCACCCCCCTAACCAAACTCCTCATTGTCAATCCAGTCTTCAATCAGATCCTCCAATAATCCTCCAATATATCGATTGACAGCTTGTTCCGAGCTCCTGATCGTTCGCTGTCCGTGGTGCTGAGCACAATGTGTCTCCGCTTCTCCTTCGTCCTTCAACTTTCTTTCCACGCAGCTCTGCTGTTTCTTTAACGATTTGTTAAGAGAGTGAGAGAGAAAGAGAGAGAGACGGTGCAAAGGAGTGGGTCTCTCCAGTCTGATCATGATAAAAGAGGTGTGCTTCGAGCTGTCACCCGTCAAAATGTCATCATGACATCAGTGAAGAGGAGCAGCTCTGCTCAGTGGACACATAGTGGCTTGGTTTTCTGCTTTAGCACCAGTGGTGGAATGTAACTAAGTAGGCTACATACAGCTTTGTACAATTTTAGATATTTGCAATTTACTTGAGTATTTCCATTTTCTGCTGTTTTATACCACTCCGATACATTTTAGAGGGGAATATTGTACTTTTTATTCCACTACAGTTAAATCATTAAATCCAATATAATTTAGAAAATTATATTGGCTTTAATGATTTAACTTGTTATATTAAAAGCATGTATCAGTAGTGAAACTCAGAGTGTGTCAATGTGTTTAGATATGTGTGTTAGATAGGATATATTTTGGGGATTTTACCTTTATGAGACAGCACAACAGAAATTCAGGAAATGATATGCAACAATGGTTATTGGCTGGAGTCAAACCGGGGACATTGCAGTCGCCCAGTATACGTTTAATGTGTTCTGACCCTGGAGAGCAAAAGCAATCCAGCAGCAGGCCTACCTAAGTGCTTGGACCTTACTTAGAGCATGCTTTCTCTCCTTGACACAACCATTATGGTGTGTTGAAATACCCCACTCACTGCGAGGTAGGGCACAGAGCCTTGCAGAGCTAAAGCTCAGCGCTGGTATAATATGCCATCAAAAAGTGTGTAAGGAACGCCATTCACTGTTTTGAGGCAACAACAGTTGCAGCTGTTCAGGTCAGGTCAGCGGTGGCAGTTTTGGTGGCAAAATTGAGCGGTGCAACATGCAAAGGGTAGCGCTTACGCCTAGTTGGGCGCCATCGCTCTCCCCATATGGAAACAATGACACAGCCTGCACAGAGCGATTTTATGGCGGATCATGTGTGGGCGGCATAAGACTTCCACTGACATATTCTAAAAATATAAACCTGCCCAGAAGGATAGAGAAGAGCACAGCAGGTTGTTAACAGTCACCTTTGTTTCTTCCCTACCTAATGTGGGCATGTGAAGCCCTTTCAGAATGCTATTGCATTTAAGAGTTAAGTTAGAGTTAAGTGTCCTGCTGGTGTGTCTTTAAATTGCTTTGAATGGTGACTCACGGACACTACATAAAACTTACAATGCTGTCAGTCTTGGAAACATACAGCTTGCCAAGCACAGCAACAGGTGGATGTGTTCAATCCCTAATATATATCAACTGGGAAAAAAAAGTTCGGAAACTTGTGTTTGGTGGATTATTTCTCTGTTGTTGCAATGCTAATTGGCATTGTATTTTACATGGTTGGAAAGCCTGTTTATTTACCTTCACAATGATGTCCAACTTGTAAGGATCATGCATTTGTGGGATGAGCAGCACAGCTGATTATGTGGGTAGCGCCCAAGAAAAATTTGCCAAAATGCTCTGCCAATGGTAAACAGTGTATTCCCATAAGGCTACCAGGAAGCCTGCAATGACTGCCCTTCACCGTCAGGCCCGTTTGCGCTGGTGTCGACAACACAGACAATGGAACCTGAAAATGTGGGGGAATGTCATGTTCAGTGATGAGTCCAGGTTCTGTCTGCCAAAGTTGGATGGCAGGGTCAAAGTATGGAGACGTAGTTTCCGAACTTTTTTTTCCCAGTTTATATAATATCATTTGTACTTTCTGCAAGGTAAAGAACTCAAACATCCTCTGTCTCACCAAAACTTGGCAAAAATCCAATCAATCCACACCTGCTGGATATTCATACATGGACAAACCCCAACCGGATGGTTGTGGTGAATTGAAAATCAAAACCAGTCTGCTATCCATTGCTATCCGTCTTCCCCCTCATTTGAATCCCTTGCATTTAAACTGTCCAGTCACAAGTTGACAAGGTCAAGTTGACACTCCGGTCCAAGTTCAAGTTACGTGAGCCCCTCTTGATCGCTGCCGAAAGACACTTTTTCCTTAGCGATTCCTCAACAGGTATAACGTTAATATAAAACTGGAGACTTGGATTTTGGTCTTGTTATTAGTACAACCAGTCACACAGCAGCTCTTTGTATGTCGGGCAGGGGAACACATTTTCAATCCATATTTTCTGCAGTTGGTTATGTTTACTACACAACATCTCCTTGTCGTCTCTGCTTTGGAGCTTGGCTCTGCTGGACATGCCGTGCTTTCTACCCCCTGGTTGCGCGCGCATCTCTGTGATGACGTTGTACAGAAACCCGTCTATTACTCCTGCCAGGGCAACTTTACTGTAACATCCACGCTGACTCCACTGATTGAAAAACAGCAACTGAACTTCTGGAAATTCTGTCCTTTTCCAACACCACTCAACACATAGATTACCCCACCCACAGTAGAGGCCACACCCTAGACCTTGTCTGTTCCACCCGCACCAGCATCAACCAACTGTCTAGCATCGACCTCACCATGTCCGACCACCTTGCCATCATCCTCCACACAAACATCCCCACCCACCCTTGAAAAGCAGAAACGCACCAGAACTTTCTGAAGTCCATCAATCCATCTTCTCTCTCCACTTATCTATCTGAAAACATCTCAGACTTCACCCGCATGCCGAACGTCTCTCTCACCAACCTTTTCAACTTTTATAACACCATGCTCTCCTCCTGAACCAGCTTGCACCCATTCAAACAAAATCTGTTTCCTTCACCCACTCCGCTCCTTGGGTCACCGACGTGCTGCACCACTTGAAATACAAGGGATGTCAGCTTTAGCGGCTCGACAGGAGAACAGGTCTCACTGTTCACGCAGACGCATATAAAGAACAGCAACACCTTTACAAAAACACCCTCAACACTACCCGCTCTGCATGCTGTGACAATCCAAGGACACTATTCTCCACTGTCAACAAACTCCTCAAACCCATGAACAACCTCTCTTACTCCTTCATTGACAAATGCAATGCATTCTTACATTTCTTCCGCCATCCCTCCTGGACCCAAATCTGACACCCTCCCTTAATAACTACCGGCCCATTTCCAACCTGCCCTTCCTGTCAAAAGTACTGGAGAGAGTTGCTGCCACTCAGATCAATCCCACCTTGACTCCAATAGCCTCTCTGAGCCTTTTCAGTCTGGTTTCTGCACAAAACATAGCACTGAGAGTGCTCTGATCATGGTCACAAATGACCTACTGTTATCCTCGGAGTCTGGTTTCATCAGCTTCCTCATCCTAGACTTTCTGAAACTCAAGTGCAATAAGTTTGAAATCCTAATCATTGGCCCAGACTCCCTTACCTGCCCCAATCAGGATTCAACTCAATATTGATCATCACCCCCTCCACCCAAATCCGTGACCTTGGAGTCATCCTTGACCCCATCCTCTTGTTCCTGCCCCATGTCAACCACATCACCAACCAACAGGCTGGTCCCATACACTGTTCGTAGCTATACTTACTTAAAATAATGCACTCTTTGTGTATATCCCACAAATGAATTTATGTGTAATTAACATAATCTAAATATAAATGGCGGCAAACGCTGCGTAAAAATACCGGACTTTTGCCCAGGAGACCGGCGTTCGTGCCCCATGTGAAACCAGAAGTTGATTTATTTGTCACTAAGTTAAGTACTTCAGTAACGCCTCTTCCGGAGTTATTTTAACCCAAACCACAATATTTTCCTAAACCTAAGTAAGTAGTTTTGTTGTTTAAACCTAACCAAGTAAATTGGCACGTTTTGCTGGAAACTAATGAAAAAGGAGGAATCATTTTTTCACAAGATATCATACGAACCGTTGTATAAGGATACGTTGCACCAAAACAGCCTTCTTCCACCACCGTAACATTGCCCGCCTCCGACCCTCACTGTCAGTTACTGTTTCAGAAACACTCATTCACGCATTTGCAACATCCAGGCTTTACTACTGCAACAGTATCCTCTATGGTACCACAAACAATGTCCTTAATAAACTCCAGTACGTAGCCTACTGACCCAACATTTTCTAATCCCAACTCATTACATACCGCCCCTTGGCGTAACGCCCCTTGGTGTCACTTGGCGTCACTTTATTTTTGGCATCAAAACCACTATAGTTAGGTTTAGGAAAGAACTACATGGTTGGGCTTAAAACTACTACGTTTGTACTGTGAAAATGACACTGAACATTGTGAACATGGGATGAGAACGAACAGCTGATTGTAACGTGACGCACGGGACATGAACAGCGGGTCTCCTGGGTGAAAGCCTTGTGTTTGTTGAACCCATCCACCCCCCCTTCTGCTCGTTCGCGGTGTGTCTCTTTTTGCTCTTTAAACTACATCATATAATTTAACATCATGTCACAAAAGCGTTGCATTCAGTAAATTCTTTTAAAAGGTTCATTATGGAAGCGTTGTGTCTCATTATGTGCATCTCTAAATGTCAGTCATCTGAAAATGTGTTACTTAGAGCAGACTATTTCTACCTGCGACTCTTTCTTTCTGCACACACACACACACACACACACAAACACACACACACTAGAACAGCAGAGCAGCAGACAGTGCATTATACGCTTCTATGATCATTGCATTTATCCTTGACTTCCACTGTCTTTTAGCCTACCATGTTCCCTCTTTTTTTCTTCCTTCTCTGCAGGGAACATGGTTGCATGGTCTTACCCCCCTCTACCCCACACAAACACACACACACAGACACAAACACACTTAGATACGCACGCAATCTTTAGTTAATATCTGAGTGTCAGGTGGGTCTCTCCACAACAATCCCCTGGAGTGAAGCTATCACACAGCCCGAGGGTTGACCTTACCAGTCTGTCAAATGACATTATTGTCCTGTGGGCAGTGTGTATGCAAGAGGGATAAAACACATGATTGCCCAGGGACAAAAAGAAAATGAAAATATTGTCAGGTAAAACACAGAAGGCGAGCAGCTTTATACTCTCCTGCTCCAAATGTAAACCTGTAAGAGAAAAGTTAATTAAAAATAGGCAGTCACAGCGTAGTTTTAAGAGAGCTTAAGGCTTGGCCAAAGGCAGTTAAGGAAAGCAATGATTAAATTGGCCACGGCCAGATTTAAAACATTCTTGGTGGGAATTGTATTAAGTAATTATAACCAGTAATATGTGTATAAGAGGAAAGAAGTTTGTGTGAGTCCCATTTTCTTCTGTGCTGTGCATGCTGAGGGAAGTGTCAATCCTTCCGGAAATGTCTTAAACTTGACATTTTGGAGTTGCCTGGCAACCTCACGATGACGACAAGGCTCCACAAAGTCACTGCGCACGAAGGCCCAAACACACCAAACTGACATCAAAGAACTAATGGCGACAAAGGCAGTCTGTTGCGTCGCCTCACATCGCCTTTGTCTTGGCCAAAAAGCTGCACTCGAACACATCGCAAAGACTACAGCCGACAGCCAGTTAGCACGTACGTTCTGCGCCTGCGTGGGATGAAATAACTCTCCACACCAGCAGGCGGCGGTAGTCTGTATTTGTCATTCAAAAAAGGGAAACCGGAAGACCGAGGACGGCGGATATGCAAGCCGTTGTTATGAAACGTACATGAAACAAAGCGGCGTTTGCCGACCATTTTCACACCACTCTCACTCACCACTTAGCCTCATTCCAGATGGCCATGTCGCTGTGAAAATATCCGTGTATCGAAATGATCAGATGAGATGAAGATGAAAAATGAGAAGAGCCTTTCTTGTGCACTGATTCGCTTAAGATGAACAGCCAATCAGAGTGATTTCTGTCACTGACTAATTCAACATGCTGAATCGGCCGTAAAACTAAGTTGAGAGAACTGTAGATGCAGATTCCTTGACAGACAAACAATTGTGTCCTAATTAAAGGTACAATTGATAACATTCAGCCACTAAATGCTGATCTCCCTCCCCGGTTCCATTGCATTTACTTCACAACAAGTGGTTGCCAGGCACTTACCGTCGATCCTAGCCATTTATTTGTTTTTTCCACACTAACTGACGACAGAGATACCACATGATACCAACATTGTTATACTATTATTGGTCTTGTTAGAATTGGGAACCAGACATCGGATATCTTCCACAGAGATAAACAAAACATTAATTTTGGACCCGCCAAGTTTTTAAAATTATTAATTCACAAATTCATACTTTTATTCGGCATCTTTCTAAAAGCTCTGTGGATGTATTTTTTTTTTTTTTATATATTTGTCTCCATAAAAAAGTTCAATGTTCAATCAATAAGACATTTAAAGCACACCACAATGTATAGAGTAGTGCAGACGTCCCTAGGTGTTAATTACTGTGGCAGAGAGGCCACATACTTAAAGGGGACACACTTTTTCAGTGCTTGTTCACATACATTTGGGTATCTGGAGTGCCTACCAACCTACAAACTGTGAAATAAGACAACCCAGTCAGTTTTTTGTGGGCTGTCTAGATCAGAAAACATGTGATTCAACAAGCCAATCAGATTTGGCTCCCCTTCCTATGTCACATGCAGGCTCATTAGAATAAACCGCCCCCCATCTGAATATCTCCACCCACGGCTTGAGAACTACCTTTGCAAAGGAGCGCCATATTTTTCTCACTAGCCAATCAGAGCAGACTGGGCTTTTTCGAGAGGGTGGCTTAAAAAGACGGGTACTAAAACAGAGCGTTTCAGACAGAGGGTGAATAGAGGTACATTCAGACAGACAGTATGAGAAAACTAATGTTTTTTTTTTACATTAAAGCATGTACACATGTTCTAGTAGAAACCCCAAATAGTATGAACCTGGAAATGAGCCTGATATGTTCCCTTTAAAAAAAAACTCTCTCTTGTGTTTCTCTTGCTTGCTCTCTCTTTCCCTCTTTCATAAAAATCAAAACCAAGAAGAAAAAAAAGCTGGTGATATAATTGACCTCTCTTATTCCTCACCAAACCCAGCCTTGATCAGAAAAGAGAAAAGATTTTCCCCTTTGTATATTCAAGTTTTACCTCGGTCATCAACCAATCAGCATGGTCGTGTTCTATCATCACATTAACACATTTAGGTGACTGTGCAGCCTTGGCCTTCTCTGAGTGCTTTCTTTTTGGTATTTGAGTTCAAATCTTTTGCATGGCTGGACTTGAGTGGCTTGTGCTCCTTATTGGGTCCAAAGTGGGTTTGTAGCCTCAGATGGCAGATAACGCACTAACCTGTGGTCATGACCTCTGGTGGAGAACACTGCAAATGAGTAGCCCTTCTCGGGATGAATAAAGTTGTTTGAATCTGAATCTGAAGTACTGCTGTTTGGCCTTGGTGCATTCGCTGGATATTAATAACTGCAAGTGTTTGCAAAAGTGAAGTTAGAACTGCTTTCTGTTCTTTTCTGTATGCTCACTATTGTGTAGCAGTGACTGGCAATACTCTCGCTGCCAACTTATAAGAAAACGTCCTTTAGAGTTTCACATTTACTGTCAAACAACACATACAGTAGTTTTCTTGCCAGGTGTGATTGTTTTGTCATTACTGAGTTTTACATGTTGTTTACACTCCATACCAAGCAATGTGTATATATGTCATTAAAATCTGAATCTGGATTATATTTAAGATATTTTGTAATATTTGAAACACATTTTAATATAACGCAGTTCAGCACAACACCACCACAAAGTCATCAAATATGCTAATTGAATCAACACACACATGACTTAAGTATTAGTATTAGCTATTGTGTTCCTTTGCATTGCATCATATGGGTTTTTCTACATGTGTGGACACTCGGTGTCTGATGTCTCAGTGGGATTTACACGCCCACAGCAGCGACAGAAAAAGCAGAAAAGGAAAAACTCCAAAAAACACACACAGTACATAATGTATACATATTTTCATGGATAATGAATATACATTTTTCCCCCAGGGGGAAACTAGAATTACATTTTCTTACAGGTGGATGCTGAGGAGGCGCTCATTAAATACAATTGGAGCTATTCACTCCTCTTGTTGCTATTAATAGATAAACATATGTCTATTGTTGGTTTATAATAAAGGCATAGAATACAATACATTCAGCGCCAGTGGTGGAAAGTGGTACATTTACTCAAGCACTGTACTTAAGGTACTTGTATTTCACTTGAGTATTTCTATTTTCTGCTACTTCATAGGGTGCTGCAGGGATGATGGATTTTTGTAGGCCAACTCGGAAGTTAACATCACACTGGTTCAAAAAGCCAATGGGATTTTTCCATTGGCTTTTGGATTAATGCAAAAAAATAAGCTTTGTGGCAAACACATTTTTATGATACTTACACATTTTGTTCAGCAAGCTAATCTTCACAAATGAACACCACTGTTATGATTTTTGAAGCGTGAATTCAAAAAACCCATTGACTTCCAGACAAGAAAACCGGAAGTGCTAAAATGCTAACTCATTTCTGGGTTTTAGGACTCATTCCTGTAGCACTCTATACTTCTACTCCTCTACATTTCAGAAGGATATATTGTACTTTTTACTCCACTACATTTATTTGATAACTTTAGTTACAAAATATAATAAACAAATAAATCATGATGTATTATTATGGGTAAAGATAAGACTTCATTGATCCCTTGGTGAAATTCACCTACCTATCCACGTTTACCAGCTGCAACATTATAGTGATATATACATTAATGCATCAGTTATTACAATTCAATAATATAATATACATTATTCTTAAATGGCCATTATGCATAATGAGTACTTTTTGTTACTTTAAGTATATTTTACTTTAATAATACTTTTGTACTTTTACTGAAAATTCAAATTTTGAATGCAGGACTTTTACTTGGAACAGAGTATTTCTACACAGTAGCATTTCTACTTATACTTAAGTAAAAGATCTGAGTACTTCTTCCACCTCTGTTCAGGATGTCTTGTGCATGGTGTAATCACTGCTGAGGAGGAAAAGATGGTGAAAGCAAACTTCTTTTCACTGTAGAGCATTTCATCTCTGTTTTCAGTGTACTCTGAAGAATGGAGTGGTTCTATTGGTACTATCCACAACTTTTGCTAATTGACACGCTAAAAAAAAAAAAAAAAAAAGAAGTTCTAATGTGTAACGAACTGAACTGAACCGGACTGCTTGCTGGAAAAGTGCCATTACAGTCACAATCACCTCCTTTTAACAGGAGATGTCTTCTTCTTCTTCCTACATTCTCCTGGTTTCTATCACTATCATCATCTCTTTATTGCGACATACTCAATTCCTCTCTACGACGGGCCTCCATCTCCCTCACCCTCTCCAGACCCTCCCCACTCCTGCATTCTCTCCTCATCCAGTCTCCCCCCCTCCTCCCCCTCTCTTCCTGTAGCCCTACAATAACACAGACAGAGGCCTCAGTAAGTGCTGTTTTCCTGGCCGGGCTGGAGGACCCTCCCCATAACCAAACAGGAGCCAAGCTCATTTTACCTTCACCCGGCCCAGACTGGACCAGTCCGGGCCAGACAAATACAAAATACTACTTTTCATTTATTTGGATGAAGTGGTTCAGCAGGGCAGCTCCACTAGTCCACTTAGTCATCATTTACCAGTTCTTCATCAGAGTCTGATCAAGACGCACATGGCGTCAAAACGTTAGTCTTCTAATAAAGTTGATTACCTTAAACCTGCAGTAGGCAGAATGTTTTTGGCATCATTGGGCAAAAAATTCCATAATAACCTTGCAGCATATTGTAATTCAAGTGTTCTGAGAGATAACTAGACTTCTGCACCTCCTCACGGCTCTGTCTTCAGGCTTTTAAAAATCTAGCCCATCACGGGAGACTTTGGCCAATCACAGGTCATTTCAGAGAGAGATCGTTCCTATTGGCTGTTCATTCAACGGCGGCAGCTGTCAATCACTCGCAAACTCTGATCAAACGGTCAAACTAGGCAGCGCTGATCAAATATGAATCAATATTCTGTTACTGTAATGCCTATTTCTTTCCTCAAATGTTTTCTGAAACATCTTGTAGTGTACTGTTTAGCTGTAAAATGAGAAAGTTTGCTCCAGCTTGCGCGCAGTGCTTGGTATTTCCTCAACTGATCTCAACATGGCCGCCGGATCACAAACTTTCTCACTTCACAACTAAACAGAAAACAGAGAAATAGGCATTACAGTAACAGAATATTGATTCATATTTGATCAGCGCTGCCTAGTTTGACAGTTTGATCGGAGTTTGCGAGTGATTGACAGCTGCTCAGAGACGGCAAGGCTCCAGCTCGGCTCTGATTGGTTGTTTTCTTCCGGCCTGTTAAATCTTGCAGATGCCATCAGGAGCACTGGAGGACACCGGAGGACACAGAGGCACATGTTTTTTTTCAGATAACCTGTCTCATGCACTACTGTTAGGATATAGTGACCGTTTTATCAAAATAACTTTTTTTAATCATATTTGCTCCATTTCTACCCACTGCTGCTTTAAATCCATGTGCTCTAGTGTGCTTTAGAACTGGTCTCTAAAGTATTTAGTATTTCAATTCAGCACGTTTCCTTAATCTCTGATGACATATCACAGTCATTTTATGATTTATTACAGTAAATATATTACATATTGGTCCAAACATGCACTATTAATATCATAGGCCTACTTGCATCCTCGTCATTTACCCAACATCAGCTTGTTAGCATTGTCATTGTTAGCCTACAGCCTCAGAGAGCTGCCAACATGGCTGCATAGTCCTATTGTTTGTTGCAATTTGTTCAGACTTCATCATTTGAACAGCAGCATTTTTTAAAATGATAGATGATTTGTAGAACACTAGATTATCTTATTAAATTTAAAAAAAAACTAGCCATCCTGAGCCTAATATAAATCAATGTCTCCTCTTCAGGGAGCGCTCAGGTGGCTCAGTGGTCTACGGTTTAACACCTTCAGATTTTCTCTGTGCGTCACTGTCATTTTGTGTCTTTATATAATGTGGGCTTGTGAAGCCCTTTGAGACACCAACTGTAATTATGGGTCATGCAATTAAACTTGACATGGCCTTTCCTTGTAAAAGCACAACAAAGCTCCCTGTTTAAACTGGCTCTGTATCTTTCAGAGAGGCTGCACTTCAACTACAGCAGCTTATTACGGCTCGAGATAAGATGTAGATCCTCTGATGAGAAAGTGTCTAAAGCTTCATTCTCAAACAAGTGTCATCCCAAAATGAATGTTGCTCCGCCATGTTTCTACAGTAGCCCAGAACAGACAAAACAAACACTGGCTCTAGAGAGAGCCTTTCATGTTTTTACATGAATTGAAGGCCACTGTAGTTTTCCCACGTAACGTAACGTGAGCCGCAGAGTGCAAAACCGTGGTACCGACATCTGACTTCCGCTGCGTCTAAAGTACATTGGAAACCGCTTATAGTGATCACGTCTCTCCAGGTCAAATTGATCACTATAAATGGATGATTTATTACATGAATACAAAGTAATGAAACGGACCGCTTCACTATTTACTGGTCCGCTGCCAATTCTTCTGCCTTTTTCCATTGCCGTTTTTGGCCGGCTCTGCAGCGCAAGCGTGCATGCAGATGAACGGCGCCCCTTTGCCGGAGGGGCTCCTCGTTCTCTCACCTAGGAAAGCCATCCATCCTCTGAATGCTCTAGGTCTCTAGTTTGTGGCTGTAAAGTTTCATGAGGCTGTGATTATCCTAGAGGTCACCACAGGTCATTTTATACAGTGAGGTAAAGTTTCAAAAAATGGTCTCCCCCTACAATGAAATGGCCACTATGGGGACTAACATCATCACACATGAATACAGTTGGGCTCATTGGATCCACAAGAGTCTCAGCTTTACAGTGATACCCAATTTTTGTAATTTAAGACTGTGTATGCAGAAATAATCAAATGAACCATTTTAGAATAAGCAAAAATAACACATTTATACTTCATTCAAAAGACTGCATGTGATTATCATAAAGTGGGCATGTCTGTTAAGGGGAGACTCGTGGGTACCCATAGAACCCATTTTCATTCACATATCTTGAGGTCAGAGGTCAAGGGGGCCCTTTGAAAATGGTCTTCAGTTTTTCCTCACCAAAATTTAGCCTAACTTTGGAGCATTATTTAGCCTCCTTCCTGACAAGCTAGCATGACATGGTTGGTACCAATGGATTCCTTGGATTACCTTCACCTCTAGCTCTAAGACTGAGCCTGCTACAGCCTCCGAAAGACAGTAAAGTCGGTCGGGATCGTGGGTCTCAGAGGGTTAAGCTGGGAGGAATGTGTATAAATGACGACATCAAGAATATTTCCATTTCATTGAATGGTGCAGCCATAAATAATATGGAGTTTTTGGCTTGAATATTTCACTCAGTCTAAACATTATACAGCTACAATTAAGAGTTGGAACATACTAATACAGAATATATGACGATGATGATGTCTGAAATAAGACGGTTTTAACAATCAAAACATCTCATTTACTGTTGGATTATACTGTGAGTATTGAAATAGTACAAATTCATTATACCCTGTCAGTCACTCACTGTGAAAAGTAATCATTTGAGTTATTTGGCATGAAACATTTGGACCACCCGCTCTTCCATTCACTCATGTTTTGCTTCTCAAGTATGAACTCTGCAATGAACTGCTGCCAATGAGGATAAGAGAGCGCACGAGTTATGGTTGGACTCCTCTTTTTTTTGCACAGAGCACCAGATGCCTGCAGGGAGGATGGCTGGGCCCCGGCCAAGCCAAATACCCAGGAGACACCTCTAACACGTGCCCTGCACTGCTTCAGGAAATACTGCAGAGAGAGAGAGGAGGGAGGGTGGAAGTGAGATGTGTTTCTGAAATGTGAAATAAGTTTTACAACTTTCATTTCACAATCAAATCACAGCAGAGCGGTGACATTTCCACATTTCGGCGAGATGAAAAATGTCACATCTCTGCGGGTGAAGGAGGCCGTAATCAGCCTATCACTGCCTCCAGATGAAGGAATGCAGAGTGGCTGCTTCATAGTGCTCTCTTACTGTTAACCTGGAAAATTCATGCATTTTTGTACTTTTAAAAAAAAAAAAATCTTTGAAATTATGTCAGAATCCATCTAGTGGAGGTTGTGGTTAGGGGGTACAGCTTTCATCAACCGACATGTAGCTCCTCTTCTTCAGAGAAAATGAAACACAGACACACGTCCACATAACTCATGCTGCTTTCGCAAAAATTGTGAATTGGTTGTTATCGTGCCACTATAACACATCTATAAATTCAACTGAAATTGAATTAATTTGGCCTAAACTGAATTTAGAAAATTCCATCGTTGCTTGGCTCAGCATCACGCTGAGTTTTTTTTTAAGTACCGCTACATGCCCAGAGACATGCCAGCTGAAAAACCTCCATCACCTCCTCCAAAACAGAAAATTATTAAAATGTCTGACACAAAGTGCTATTGTTAATTGAATAGTGAGTATTGTCAGGTATGATATCTGGTTATTGTAGAGGAAAAAGCTCACATTGACAGTGTACAGCCTCCTGGCCACCTATATAAGGAGTTGAAGCCCAGAGTAGAGAGACTGTATTTCAAGCAGGAGAGCTGTTACCTTGAATGTTACAAGGGGCCCACAGCTGTCGTCTCTTCTGGCGTGTGCACCAGTGGCGATTTTAGACTCTTTTTAAGGGTGGTCAGCACCTAAATTTCATCTCAGCACTCCCAAATAATACTATAACACCTAATTAATCCATTGTTACCAACCATGATATGCTAGCTTGTCGGGTAGGAGCCTAAATAAAGCTCCAAAGTTCAGTTAAATTTTGGCAAGAGAAAACTGGCATGGCCATTTTCAAAGGGGTCCCTTGACCTCTGACCTCAAGATATCTGGATGAAAATGGGTTCTATGGGTACCCACGAGTCTCCCCTTTACAGACATGCCCACCTTATGATAATCACATGCAGTTTGGGGGAAAAACCATGCAGTTTTTTGCAACCCCAAAATTGCTGCAACAACTTATGAGGCATAATAGAGCATGGGAATGGCCATCATATACTTCCATCATAATGTTCTAAACCCTTATACACAATTTATTTTATTTTATTAATTCACGTTTATTTCTGATTTATGACTAGACAGTACTGAGCTGCATTTTAATCTTCAGGTTCCCATCTTTCAGATGATGTACACCACTTCTATGTAGCATCTATTGCTGACCCTGCTATCTCCACCTAAAGACCCCCTGTACCCCCATAAAGAAGACAAAAACTGGTCTATATGGGTCTCAGAGGGTTAATTATAAGGCCTATTATTAATATTTTCTGAAATCATTTTTAGATTTTGCAAACTTGTCTGTTAGAGACATAGAAGGACAAACGATTAGAGGTTCAAAGGGCTTTATTTAAACAGGTTTAATATCCAGTTTTCTCTATAAAATCATGATGTTACACACTCCACTACAGTAAGTGGCGGCATACACCTTTAACATTGGTAGTCCGCCCGTAAAACCAAAGGAGAAGAAGTAGATGGTGAATTTCATTATGCCGCAGATTAAAAACACAATTAAGATGAAACGTTAGCAAATAAAATTGCTGAATGTTCTAACAGAGAACGTTGGGTTCAATTGGTCGTTATTACTATAGATATAGGTTATAAAGGGATAGCATTAAATGAGAAAGGTTTATCTACAAGAGAATAAATATTTGAAATAGGGCTGTCAATCGATTAAAATATTTAATCGCGATTAATCACAAATGAATCACAAATGAATCACAAATGAATCGCACATTTTTTATCTGTTCACAATGTACCTTAAAAGGAGATTTTAACAATACAAAACAATGACAAATATTGTCCAGAAACCCTCACAGGTACTGCATTTAGCATAAAAAATATGCTCAAATCATAACATGGCAAACTCAAGCCTAACAAGGGACCCCTTTGAAAATGGCCATAACAGTTTTTCTTCTCCAAAATTTTGTGTAAATATGGAGCGTTATTTAGCCTCCTCCACGACAATCTAGTATGACATAATTGGTACCAATAGATTCCTTAGGTTTTTCTAGTTTTATATGATACTACTATCTTCACTCTAGCTTTAAAACTGAGCCCGCTACGATTTTGCGTTTGACAGCCCTAATTCTATTATCTATTATATTTTCAATTGTCACCTGGCCTCTGAATTTTGTGTTTTCCTTTACTTAAATAAAAACATTTCCACCACAATGTGATTCAGAAAAGGCAGAAATGTGTGCATAGAAATTCACCAGAATACAGGAAATTAAGTGTTTGATGAAATTTCCTGGGGAAGACCCCCCCCCCCCAAATACTGAAATGAAACCTACGACCTTGACGGTACACGTCACATGTCCTCCCCAAGGTCTGGTCCTAGAATCACCCCTGGTCTGCACCAACCTGAAAATAACATCAGCAGGTTTAAGAGGACAAAAATCATGGTAAACAACATATTATTTCACAGGTGTTTATTTCCCATGCTCTGTCATCAGCGTTGGTTGGTTAGGATAGGAGCATTGTTATTGATATGATTTTATAAATGAACAAATTGAACCCTTCACCTTGAGCTAGGCTGGATTACCAAGTACCCCGGGGGCCCAGACCCTCAGGGTCCCCAAAGGACACATGAATTATATTCATATTATTCATTGGATGTCAATTGGTTTTGCCAACTAAATTGGTTTGGAATGAAGTACAAATTTGGTCGGGGACATGTGGCTACCACTACTGTGGAGAATTTCGGTTGAAATGTCAAAGGACCTTTGAATTATTACCTGTCTCCCCAGGCTTGGGTCAATGCTACATACAGTATTCCTCAATAAATACCTGTATGTGATTAATCAGGGGGTCAATAGGGGCCCATAAGGCTTGAGGCCCACTGGCAGGTTAATCCAGTAATGACCATGATAATAGAAAGAACAAATAATATTAAAGCAGCAGTGGATAGAAATGGAGCAATATTATTAAAAAAAGTTATTTTTATAAATCGGTCATTATATACTGATAGTAGTACATGAGACAGGTAATCTGAAAAAGGTGCCTCATGTGCCTCTGTGTCCTCCGGTGCTCCTAATGGCATCTACAAGATTTCACAGACCGGAGGAAAACAACCAATCAGAGCCGAGCTGGAGCCTTGATGTCTCTGAGCAGCTGTCAATCACTCGCAAACTCTGATCAAACGGTCAAACTAGGCAGCGCTGATCAAATATGAATCAATATTCTGTTACTGTAATGTCCTCTAATGTTTTCAGAAACACCTTGTAGTGTACTGTTTAGCTGTAAAATGAGAAAGGTTTGTGACCCGGCAGCCATGTTGAGATCAGTTGAGGAAATACCAAGCACCGCCCACCAGCCGGAGTAAACTTTCTCACTCTACAGCTAAACAGTGCACTACAAGATGATTCTAAAAAAACTTGTGAAGCAAAAAATAGGCATTACAGTAACATAATATTGATTCATATTTGATCAGCGCTGCCTAGTTTGACCGTTTGATCAGAGTTTGCGAGTGATTGACAGCTGCCTCCATTGAGTGAACAGCCAATAGGAACGCTCTCTCTCTCTGAAATGACCTGTGATTGGCCAAAGTCTCCCGTCACAGGCTAGATTTTCTAA
The DNA here is from genome assembly GCA_916700685.1 of Adelosebastes latens. NCBI lineage: Eukaryota > Metazoa > Chordata > Actinopteri > Perciformes > Sebastidae > Adelosebastes > Adelosebastes latens. The sequence goes on from CAKAKR010065248.1 coordinate 23,336, forward strand.
AGCCTGAAAACAGAGCCATGAGGAGGTGCAGAAGTTTAGTAATCTCTCAGAACACTTGAATTACAATATGCTGCAAGGTTATTATGGGATTTTTGCCAAATGATGCCAAAAATATACTGCCTACTGCAGGTTTAAGTAGTACTTGATGAATAAATATGAACACTATGGCCTAATACACGGCTTAATATCCTACTCTCTTAATTAAAGATTACAAAAAATAATAAAATAAAATAAATATATTATTAGTCATTCATCTAATGACTAATAATATATTTATTTTATTTTATTATTATTTTTTATTATTATTATTATAATAAATATATTATTAGTCATTCATCTAATGACTAATAATATATTTATTTTATTTTATTATTATTTTTTTATTATTATAATTATAATAAATATATTATTAGTCATTCATCTAATGACTAATAATATATTTATTTTATTTTATTATTTATTTATATATATTTTTTTTGTTTTTGTTGTAAGTTGTGTTCAATAGCAGACAGAGAGTAGGATCTCTGAGGACTGTGTGCAGTGTGTCTGAGCGCTCAGTGGTGGCTCAGTGAAGTGCATGAAGTGGAAAGAGGAGGAGAGAGGAAGTTTTCCAAAACTTTTTTTTCCCCTGAAAGGATTGTGGAGAAGCTCCGTTAGATTTTCAGAAGAAGGGGATCCGACCAGAAGAAAAAGCAGAAAACCTAGAGGAGATATAACGGTGTCCAAGAGTTCATCTTTCTGTCTCCTCACATGAGAGCAGCAACTAAAGGAGACGCGTGTTGTGTGTTTGAGTGATTCTGCTCCTTCCCAGAGACTGAGAGGACTTACACCATCAGAGGCGATGAGATGTGACTGAGCTATGCCTTGTGGAAATGGACAGACTTTATCCAAGCGAAAACATGGCGTCTGCGTCCCGAGGTTCAGCTTCTTCTCCAGTCTGCTTGTGGCGCTGTGCTGCCTGGAGGCGTGGTGCTCCGGGCCGCAGGAGGACGGCGGCAGGAGCTGCAGCCCGTGTCCGGTCAACTGCAGCTGCGCGCCGGCGGAGACACCACCGGCCTGCGTCGTCAACTGCTCCAACCTCGGGCTGGAGAGGGCCCCGGCAGCGGCAGACCTACCGCAGGCCACCAGCGTGCTGTGAGTACAGGAGGAGGGCAGGGATCAGGGATGGGACGGCACAGTGGATGATATATAGTACATTAACTCAGTTTAAACAGGTTTTAATAGTTTAAACCAGGGCTGTCCTAGAGACCAAAGACATTCTTAGTCGACTATAACTCTCATAGGATTTTGTCGACTAATCGATTAGCTGATTTAATCGATTTAATCTGTGAGTTTTCTCCATAAATAATCACACAAAAGCACCACTTTAGATCTTGTTTACCAGAGATGTGCTCATAATTATCTTGGAAATAAGTCATTCAGAATGAAAAAAGCATAAAAAACGACTAATCGACTAAAGAAATCTGAAAGAGGGCTGAGGGATGGGACTTTACAGTGGATGATATAGCACATTAACTCAATTTAACCAGGTTTTAATAGTTTAAACTAGGGCTGTCCTCGACCAAAGTCAACTAACTCTCATAGGATTTTGTCGACTAATCGATTAGCTGATTTAATCGATTTAATCTGTGAGTTTCTCCATAAATAATCACACAAAAGCACCACTTTAGATCTTGTTTACCAGAGATGTGCTTACAAGAATCTTGGAAATAAGTCATTCAGCATGAAAAAAAAAAGCATAAAAAACAACTAATCGACTAAAGAAATCTACGTCAAAGACCAAAGCCCTAATTTAACGGTAAAGTGGATGATATAGCACATAAACTCAATTTAACCAGGTTTTAATAGTTTAAACTAGGGCTGTCATCGACCAAAGAAATTCTTAGTTGACTAACTCTCATAGGATTTTTGTCGACCAATCGATTAGCTGATTTAATCTGTTTAATCTGTGAAACTTGAGTTTCTCCACAAATAATCACACAAAAAGCATCACTTTAGATCCTGTTTACCAGAGATGTGCTCATAATTATCTTGGAAATAAGTCATTGAGAATGAAAAAAAGCATAAAAAACCGACTAATCGACTAAAGAAATCTACGTCAAAGACCAAAACTACAAGCCCTAATTTAAACCTACTCTTGTGAAAATTAAAAAAAACATTCACACACACATTCAATTAAGTCTGATAACATGGGAAGCAATCAATAATATACCATTTATTATTTTCCACTATATTTTTTGGGGGTTATTTTCTGACATATTAATTGATATTTGTGTATACTAATGGTTGTTCCCATTAACTGGGAGTCACAGGCTGGTTTACCAAGTTTTTATTATTTACACCACATCACTCTTTTTTTTGCATCATCCAAAATTGATGGAATAATAGTTATCCAAGTTTGTTTTATTTGTGCTCTTGTTGTTGTCATGTGGAGCCAAAATAACTGGTTGATCAATGGATCAGTCCATTGACAAAAAAAATAAATCAGCAGCCATTTTGATAACGATTCACTGGAAATTAAGCAAAAAGGCCAAACATGTTTTTGGTTCCAGCTTCTTAAATTTGCGTATTTACTGCTTTTCTGCATTTTTTTATCATTGGAAATTGGTCATCTTTGTGTTTTGGACTGCATTTTCCTCAAAGAAAATAATTAGCAGATTAGACAATGATGAAAAGATTAATTTGTTGCTGCCGGAGCCAGGCGTATGCACTCTGACGGATGTGGCGATTGGACTAATGTGGCCTTGACAAACTTGCATTGAACCTGCACTGTGCACCAGTGTACAGTAGGCTGTTAAAAAACAAAAGACAGAAAAATATAAAAGTTATATTTCAAGAAAAACATGTAACATTTGAATACACAGAAGGATAATAACTTTAAAAAAGAGTTTAAAGGTTACTTTTTTTGTGTGGCGCAGACTTCTATTAAAGGCCAGACTGCTAGTGTGTGTGTGTGTGTGTGTGTGTGTGTGTGTGTGTGTGTGTGTGTGTGTGTGTGTGTGTCTCTCAGTTTGGTTAAATGTAGTCTGTCACCAGAGGAGAGAGCCTGGTGTTGGTGGTGCAGTCTTCAGCCTCTGGTGCTGCTGCAGCGAGAACATTCTGTTCTGCGCCGACGGACGACATATGTTATCAATTTCCCCTCACACTGCCTCCTTTTATTTATGTTAGAGATTTACCCAATATATCGGGGCTAATAATGCACATTATTTTGGAACAGAGACTTGAATAATAAGCATATGAATATTGTTTAAATTTTGGAAGCAAGTAAAACTGTGTGTTTCAACTGGAATTCTTTACAACTAAAGGCAGCGTGCATATTTGTTATTATTTTTGAATGGATTTAAATCTTTCCCCTCATACTCAACGGGCTTCCAAAAATAGCTCTTGAGATTTAGTGATAGTATTTGCATAAGAGAGGAAGAGTGCTCTGATAGGTGCCACGTTAATTAGAGGCAGACCCTGCTGCAGGATCTGTCTCTAATCACGTCAGACTCTATTGGTGCGCTAATTGCATCAGTCTAGATAAACTTCCTTGGTCCGACTGTACCAGCAGAAGCCGTATGTGGGGGTGACTAACTGTGAACATTATACTGTCCTCGCTAATTTGGCCTCTTGTCTGCTGCTCCAACCCTATAGGCAGAAATTCAAATCAGATATTTTAATTAACTCTTCCGACCGTGGCAGGAAAGAAACATCCAGCCAAGATCCAATGGAGAACTGTGAAGGATATTCGTTTTATAATGCTGCAGGCAGTGCTTGGTCTGTGCTACCTCTCCATTCATTATTTAAAGCAGGGGTGGGCAATTATTTTTCCCGGGGGACCACATGAGAAAACCAGATTGTTGCCGGGGACCAAACATTCTTTCAGACGTAACCTCTATTTTATCACTACATTAAGTTATAGAAAACAGACTGTGCACTTATTTTTCTGCATTTATTATACTGAAAATCACTCCAAAAAGCATATTATTAAGAAAATTACATATTTTACGCACGAGTCTTAACCGTACAGAACTGACTGTTTTGTGTAGTAATGTTTCCATTAACAAAACTTAACATTAACATTTCCTTCTTTCGTTGCATGCAGCTTTGTAAAAAACTTTTGTAGCTTAGCTAGCAATCCCTCGGCTGTTCTCACCTTCTCATCTCCAGATAGGTTTCTGTATTTTTATGCATGTTTTGTCTCGAAGCGGCGGCTCAAGTTGTAGTCTTTGAATATAGCCACGTGTTCGTTGCAAACTAAGCACACAGCTTTACCACCAACCTCCGTAAAAAAATGCTTAACGTTAGCAGTCCATGACTTATTATAGACGTGCCGCCTCAGTAGGTGACGCTACTTCAAACGTCACTCACGTCAATTTAATTTTGTCTGAGACCTCCCGGGCCAGGCAGAACCATCACGAGGGGCCTGTTCTTGCATGCGGGCCATACAACGCCCAGGTCTGATTTAAAGAATACATAAAAAGGTTATTTACTCCCAGGTAGTTGTCAGGGTAATGGCCAGACTGTCTGAGGCAGAGAGATGTAATGTATTAGATAGTAAGCTTTCTCACCGTCTTATTGTAGAATACAGTTTTCCAGCTCATTAAGGCTACCATGAATCTTTAAACAGTGCATTCACAGCGTGCCTTCCAGTAAATAGTGTCAAACTGATGCTTTAGGTATGAGAACTAGAACTTGAAAAGAAAGGTCATTTAGAGCTGCATTCGGTAACATTGAGCAAATATGATATAAAAGTTATTTTTTATAAAACTGTCACTATATCCTGACAGCAGTGCATGAGACAGATAATCTGCCTCCTCCCAGTGCTCCTGATGGTATTTGCAAGATTCCGCCCGAACCTAAACAAACCAATCAGAGGCGAGGAGTCTGCAGCTGTCCAGTCACTGCTCAAGAAACTCGTAAACTCCGATCAAACGGTCAAACTAGGCATGCGCTGATCAAATATGAATCAAGATTCTGTTACTGCAATGCCTATTTCTGTGTTTTCAGAAACATCTTGTAGTGTACTGTTTAGCTTTAAAATGAGAAAGTTTGTGACCCGGCTGCCATGTTGAAAACAGTCGAGCCAAAACCAAGCACCGCTCGCCGGCCGGAGCACACTTTCTCATTTTACAGCTAAACAGTAGAGACTTCTCGGCTCTGATTGGTTGTTTTCCATTGCTGTGAAATCTTTAAAATGTCACTACTGTCAGGATATAGTGACAGTTTTATAACTTTTTATCATATTTGCTCCACGTTACCGACTGCAGCTTTAAGCCCTTATTTTTTAGGTTTCACTTTCACAAATATGAATATGACAGATTGGTCTGTTTTCTCTCTCGGTGGTGTCAGTCCAGTTTGTTATTGTCACTGATGTGTGTGAATTTGAGACCTCGGAGAAGTAAACAAACCGTGGATATGCACTTGGTTCGTTGTCAAGTCTGTCCTTCACACATCAACTAGGAGGGACGCTGTAAATGAATAATAGGCTAACAGCGGTGCAGGTGGTAGTGTGTGTGTGTGTGTGTGTGTGCGTGTGTTTATGAAGGGGGGGAGAGAAAGATAGTGTGTGCCTATGCACAAGAGTGTATGTCACCATATTGGTGTGAATGCTATTGGTACACAGTTGCCGTTTGGTTTACTCACTCACTGACTCATTCACTCACTCAATGCTGCGTCAGCCTGAAGTTTACACTGTGTGCCACTGCGACTCTTAAGCTCCACACAGACTCAGCTACTCCTGCTTTCATTCACAATATCAGTACCTACATGATACCATTGAAGGGCTGGGAGATGAAGCACATACTTGCACTGTATATTATTGATATTTCAGCAACAATTAATCTGTTCATTATTCTCTCCATTAATCGTTTATGAAAATTTCCAAAAGCAGCGGAAAATGCCCATCACTGTGCCCAAAGAGACATATTTAAATAGCTTGTTTTGTCTGAACCCAAAGATATTCCATTTACTATCAAGTAGGGGTGTAAGAAAATATCGCTACACATGAGTATCACAATATTGTGTTTGGCGATACTGTAGCGATTCTCCAAAGCGCCGTATCGATTTTTGATTAACCTCTTAAAAATCCTACGGGCCACCCGGCCGCTATTCTGTCTTTTAGAGATTGTAGCGGCCTCAGTTTTAAATGTAGAGTGAAGATACTGGTATCATATGAAACTAGAAAAACCTAAAGAATCCATTGGTACCAACCATGTCATACTAGCTTGTTGCAAAAGAGGCTAAATAACGCTCCAAAGTTGCGCTAAATTTTGGGGAGGAAAAACTGGCATGGCCATTTTCAAAGGGGTCCCTTGACCTCTGACCTCAAAATGTGTGAATGAAAATGAGTTCTATGGGTACCCATGAGTCTCCCCTTTACAGACATGCCCACTTTATGATAATCACATGCAGTTTGGGGCAAAACCATGCAGTTTTTTGCCTGCAGTACAAATGTGTTACTTTCACCTATTCTAAAATGGTGTATTTGAATATTTCTGCATACTGGGGTCCCTAAACAGTCTTAGAATTACATAAATTGCGTATGACTGGAAAGCTGAGACTCTTGTGGTTCCAATGAGTCCAATTGTATTAATGTGTAATGATGTTGTAGTTCCCATAGCAGCCATTTTTTTACTCCGATTTGATTAATGATGCGGTGTGTCTTATACTATGACAGTTTTCTTAAAATTAGATTTCGCAATATATCGCCTTGCTTACATTATTGCAATACATTGAATCGTTACCCCCGTATCATGATACGTATCGTATCGCCAGATTCTTGCCAATACACAGCCCTACTATCAAGTGAGACAAATAAAGTAATCACATCATTTGATAAGCGGTTACCAAAAAAAGGTTTGGCATTTTTGCTTGAAAAATGACCTCAAATGATTCATTGATTAAATAGTTGTTGATTGGCTTTCTGTTGATTGACTAATTGATAAATTGACTAATTGTTTCATCTCTATTGCAGTTACACAATTAAGGCATTCAGATCCTGACACATCTCACCTCATTATCAACGTAGTTACTAGATGACGCCTCACTAACTGAACGCTTGCTGCGTATCATGCTCATTTTTCCTGAAGCTTAATAAACCACCATAACTGTGGTGTGGCGCTTCTTATTTCAAATGAGGCAACAAGGTGCCTTTGCTATAAAACACTGCAGGAAACCCTGGAATTGTTGTCAATATTGCAGTGATTTCAATGTTTTTTATGCACAATTATTTAGTCTTTTACTTTTTACGATAAATAGATGAAAAGAAGCCACTATGATACACTGTTTTTCAATTCAATTCAATTTATTTTTATATAGCGTCAAATCATAACAGAAGTTACCTTGAGACACTTTTTATATAGAGTTTAGGTTTTGTATATATGGTATCCATGGTGATATATTGATCACATGACAGGTCGATGTCTTCTATATTAGGAAGCCAGAAACAGTTTCAACAGAGGCAGGCGCATGTTGAGTGTTTGATTTCATCACAGGAAATTTCAGAGGAATTTTCTGTGGTAAAACCATGAAAGCCAAATTTGGAAATTTGTGCTTGTGTAATGTGTTCTATGTTTTCTTAATAATGTTCAAAGACAACGTTTTCACTGGTCTGTGTAATGTTATGGCATTTGTCATAGGCTAAAGACTCATTTTTTTCTAATAAGAAAAATCCAGATTGTAAAAGGCTATTTCATAAAAGCTTAGAAGTATTGAGATGTTACTATTCTACTCTAAATGATGCTGTATGTAGTCTTAAATATGCACACACGCTCTGTGAGTCTGGACTGAATTTCAAGCATGTTTTCTGTTTAATGTCACAAAGCTGTTGTCAACCACAAAACTGTACTGTTACACAGTTTTCCTTTCATTGAAAAGCAACACATTTCCATCTGATTAATTTAAAGGTTAGACACTGATAAGAAGTGGAGGCAATGCTGTATCTTCTCCTCTCCTCTGTGCCCCTGCCTGGCCTCAAATTAAAATGTTTTAGATACAAACGGCAGGGTGCAGTTGGAGAAAAAGCAATCCCGTTACACACCAGTCCATCTGTTCCAACCCACACACATAATAAAAATCTCTTAGCACTTCATGGATCCGGTTTATGCAACTCTGGAGTCACTTCAGGGACATTCTTGTGGATTGCACTCAGGTTTTTAAAGTCCCTATAGCGTTCGTTTAGTATGCAGATTGCTGTGACACAATTTATCATGGAGCTGTGTCTGTCTTGGGACAGTTAGACAAAGAAAGTGAATGAGAAATTCAGTCAACATTTGTCTGAAAGTACAGAGTTTAGAACACCTATTTAGTCCAGAGTGGAAGCCAAGGGATTGGTGTAATATATTCATTTATTTGGCAACACATAATTTAAAGGTGCTATTGATAACATTGATAACATTCAGCCACTAGATGTTACATTCTCCCTCCCCCGTTCCATTGCATTCACTTCACAACAAGTCGTTGTCAGACACTTTCCGTCAATCTCAGCCATTTATCCGTTTTTTCCACACTAACTGACGACCCAGAGATACCACGTGATACCAATGTTGTTTTACTATTGGCTCACAAGCCTTGTTAGAAGTAGGAACCAGACATCAGATATCTTCCACAGAGATAAACAAAACATTCATTTTGGACCCGCCAACATTTTTAAAAAGATTAATTCACAATCATAATAATTTTTTTTCTGGAAAAGCCATACTTTTATTCGGCGCCTTTCTAAAAGCTCTGATGATGTTATTTAAAAAAAAAATAAAAAAATCATCACCTACATAAAAATCAATAAGACCTTTAATGTATTGCATTTAAAAAAAAAAAAAAAAAAAAGACACTCACAGTTCACTTCTCACTACCTGCACAGCATGCTAACATACTAGCATTATAACATGTTAATAATGTTACCAAGCTTACACTAACAGGTTAGCACACTGTGTTTGCTATATTCTTTTTGCTAAGTTACTGTACAATGTTAATATCAACTCACAGCTAAGCTTAAATATGGTTTAATGAGGGCCAGAGCACAAACAAAAAACTGAGAAACATAAAACTATCAAGATAAAAAAAAAACATCAAGTGCATAATAATAACGCATGTCCACAGGAAAAAGTTACGGTCAGTGCTTGAAGTGGAAAAAAATAAGTGCCGGTACTCCCCTTACTCACATGTTGTTGTGTGTATCAGCCGGTATCAGCAATCTCTTGCGACTTAGTCCTATTTATTCATTATTTCTTTAAGCATGTTAAACTGTGTCAGTCATAATCAGCTGTGATTTTTGGGCTATGCATCTTCTATAGTAGACCTCTATCATACTCCAATAATATTCACACTGGAACATTATAGGGTTAAGGTGATGTGTTTGTAGTGTTAATAGTTGAAGTGTCTTCCTGTGTTATTTGTAGCCTACAGCATCACTCTGTAATATATTATAGGATGTCTATAGCCTGGAATCAACAGCAGACTGTCAGACAGGCAAAGCTGAGGTGTGTTAGCTCTTCATTCAGGTTTTAGGAGCAGTGTCCCAGTCAGGATGCTCCTACATATTATATAGCAGGATAAAGAGATTCTGAGTTTCAACAGTGAATAAAAGATACAAAGAGATATTGGGTTTGGGGCTCCTCCCCCAAGAAAATTTGAAGGTTTTTGACTTAAAACTACGCATTTTACATCATTTTGGACCATTATTATTATTAGTTAAATGATTATTTTTATCATTTATCACAGCCTTTGTCTGAACATTTAATTCTTTTGGAAATGTTTGTCCTGTAAAATCCTATTCTATAAATCAGAAGAGCAGATTCAGAAAACTTTTAAATAATGTTTCATTCATTATATTTGTTAACAAATAAAAAAAAGTTATGACGAACAGTTCACTAATTATTTTACAAAAAGGACGTGAACATTGTATTGATAAATTACAGCACCCTCGTTCTCATACATACTACTAAACAGTAGTAGGTATCTTTTCGAACGCACTTAGCAGCAATTTACGTTTTGTCACTTCCTGAGAGCCTCCTTGCCGGTTGGAGACGTGTAACCATGGTAACCCGTGCCAACATCATGTGACCAAAACGACGGTTTGTGAGAATCAAAGTCTGAATTAATTTAAAATATATATTACATCTAGCAGAGTAAAATCTTATACTTTAGTACAGTTAAATTGAAGCGTTAATGATGACACAGCTGTCCGCCGACGTCTGTTATGAACGTTGTCGTCGAACCGCATTGCATTGTGGGATATTTATGCCGCCGTAGTGTCCAGAGTTGCATACCGTAATATTTCACCGGAAATAGTATGTACTATGGGTTTCATACTAAGGTTAAAAAATCTCACATACTGTTTTAGCGTACTAAAAGGCATGTTAGTGTGGAACTTTGGACGCAACCATGCTCCTATCTGCCCTGCTCAGGAGAATTGTGTGGTGTTACCACGACAGCAAGATGCATACTGTACACTCACAAAGACACACTGCAGGCATGGCGATGAGCTTTTGAGACAAGTCTATTTACAGGGAGCCTATTTGGATTTGCACTCGGTCCTGACTGAGGCTTCACAGCTGTCAGATGGACGAGACTCGATCTCAAATTCTCTTTTCTATCTCTGCTCCTCTCTTCCTCCAGAGGTGGTTATCATCCATAACTACAGATACATACATACACACACACACACACACACACTGGCTTTAATGGACTGGGAAAGGAAAGATTGAATCTACCGGCCATATGCGAGGGAGAATTTGTTGTGTTACCATGGCAATAGTAACTAATGACATCACTCTCAGAAGCACAGACATTCCAGAGGGAAGAAACAGGGAGAGAAGAAGAAGACGAGACGGCTCCCATGCTCTCCTCCTCTGTCTGTGTGTGAGTGTCTGTGTGTGTGTGTGTGTGTGTGTGTGTGTGTGTGTGTCTGTGTCCATGTGCTTAGTAATTTTTAACTGCTGGTAACAGAAATGTCTTGGTTCATTATTAACTCATTTAAGTGGTGGGGGTGGTGGTTACACGGCAGACTGACGAAGGAACTCATTTTCGCAAGAAGGCCTCTGTGAGTTTGTGTGTTTGTGTGTGTGTGTGTGTTGGTCCTTTGCCTTTGAATGTTTCTAAAACTTTCTAAGTTTGTAGTACTGCAACCCTTCTCTCTTCTTACTCACCAACACCAATACAACCGACGGCTGACTCAAAATACACTGTGCTCTGTCACAGACGTTCTTGTGCACATGAGGGCATCACTCGCATAGTTGGCAGAAATTCTTCCTGCCGAAGCTCTGCCAGATGTGTTGTGTGTTCACAGACAGAAAAGCCCGAAAAAGAAGCAGATATACAGACTGGGAGCTGACAGGGTAACGCAGAGGATAAAATGCGGTTGTTTTGTGCCAGAAAATTGCCTGAACTAGATATTCGATCACACTGACCCATAAAGCATTGCTTTTAGTGGACCTATTATGCTTTTGTGTTTTTTCCATTTCCTTTAGTGTGTTATATAGTTTTTTGTGCATGTAAAAAGTCTGCAAAGTCCAGGCCAAAGGGAGTTACTCTCCCCCACAGAAACACTGCTCCTGAACTCCCTGAAACGCCCTGCTTGAAGTCCCTACTTTTCTTCTGTAACGTGGTGATGTCACCAAGTAACACACTTTGCCTAGCGGCTAATTTGGCACGCCCCAAACAAAGCTAGTTAGAGCGGAGCTGAGGCGGAGTCTGAAGAATTTGGTTCAATTGACCAATCACAACAGTGGGCCAGCTGACCAATCAGAGCAGACTGGACTTTTTAGGAGGGGGGGGGGCGGGGCAGGAGCTCAAACAGAGCGTTTCAGACAGAGGGTGAAAAGAGGTGCTGCAGCACAGCCGGTATGAGAAAAATAAAGTGTTTTTTGAACATTAAAGCATGTAAACATGTTCTAGTAGAAACCCAAAATACAAGTATGCACTTGAAAATAAGCATAATAGGTCCTCTTTAAAAGCGTCTTGTCTTTATTGAGTTTACTGTTTTCACATAAATCCTCTAATTACTTTAATTACACCATCGAGCGCCATCTGTATTAATTAGTTTTAAGCAAGGGTTGACAGTGAAAAATGGATGCTATTAAATTGCCCTAAAAGAAGTATGTGAAATGTTCAGCCACATCAATCACCTTGTTCATCCACTGCAATATGCAGAGAAGGTTTGACGGAAATACCTGAGCTAAAAATATAAAAACTGACTGACACTAATGTTTTTTAAAGTGATAATGCAAAAACATTGCATTGTAAAACATGCAATGTAGACTTGATCATCGCCAGAGAACAGCAGCTGTGCCTAGAAGCTAGAATTCATCCTGTTTCAGTGGATTCAAATAGTGACAGTAAGAATATCCATAGATTCACTTTTGCAGCATAATCCACCACTCTGCTCTCTGTTCATCCTAATGCTCAATATGTTCCAAACAGCCATGCCTTTATAGCAACTTGCGATTTTAGATTCACTTTTGCAGCATAATCCACCACTCTGCTCTCTGTTCATCCTAATGCTCAATATGTTCCAAACAGCCATGCCTTTATAGCAACTTGCGATTTTTACCTTGCAGCGGGCTCAGTTTTAAGGCTAGAGTGAAGATACTGGCATCATATGAAACTAGAAAAACCTAAAGAATCCATTGGTAACAACCATGTCATTCTAGCTTGGCATGGCCATTTTCAAAGGGGTCCCTTGACCTCTGACCTCAAGATATGTGAATGAAAATGGGTTCTATGGGTACCCACAAGTCTCCCCTTTACAGACATGCCCACTTTATGATAATCACATGCAGTTTGGGGCAAGTCAAAGTCAAGTCAGCACACTGACACACTGTCAGCTGTTGTTGTCTGTTGGGCTGCAGTTTGCCATATTATGATTTGAGCATATTTTGTATGCTAAATGCAGTACCTGTGAGGGTTTCTGGACAATATTTGTCATTGTTTTGTGTTGTTAATTGATTTCCAATGATAAATATATACATACATTTGCATAAAGCCGTCCGTCCTTCCGTTCTTCCGTCCATTTGCGTGTCACACTTTCGTTTCCGGAGCAGAACTCGAAAACGATTTAACCTAGGACCTTTAAATTTGGTATGATGGTTGACAGTGTGGTCTAGTTGTGCCTTTTGGGGGTTAGAAGTCCAGGGTGCCCAAAATCTTTGTAATTTTTCCAAAAGGGCAAAACCTTTGGCCCTACTTTAGCAGGGGTGAAGCAGTGAGCGAGTGTATGTGAGCCATGCTCACTTTTGCCTTGTATTTAAAGAAGCTTACCTTTATTCCCCTGTGCAATGTCTAATCTCTGCACTGCATTTTAATGTGAATAGAAGATGAAAGAAGAATATAGACGAACGATTAAGCAAGAGAGGATTAACCTGTAGAGTAGATATTGCTTATATAAACTCAAGCATTTTTTTCTCTTCATAATGAATGCCCTATAGATCATGATATGTTTTACATGAAGTCAATTTAAAATGTTACCCTTTGGACTGGGTTTGGCTCTGCAGTGAGAGTGAAACACACTATGGCGGGTGTTCACCGCACAGGGAACATTTGACTTTTGCTCCAGCTTGAGAAAACAACTTAACCTGTTGTCTCCCTGTTGTTACTTTACCCGCAGAAAGGAGTGCAATGATAACTGGATTTAGATATAAACAGCCATGACAAGAGTGTGTTTGTGTATGTGTGTGTGTGTAGTGTGTGTAGTGTGTGCATGGCAGAAAAACACCCATAGGCGCAGTTTTAACTTAAAGGTTGGGGGCTCACAAAAAAAAATCTAGAGGGAATGTGATCTGTACAACGCAGAGAGGTCTAGTGTATTGGGATGTGTGTAGCCTACATATTACACCCTCCAAATAGAATGTGACGCAGGCAAGCGTCAGTGACAATATCAGTTTGATTGCACTGTTTTCTATTGGGACGTCTTAACTGGCCACAAGCAACAAAGCGCTGTTCAGCGTGCTTGTTTGAGCTGAACTTTTGTCTGACGCCTTGTTTCTATTTATTCCTGTCGCTCGCGGTGAAAGCGCCCTAACGGACGAGGAACGACTGATTAGTTTAGTTGAAATGAGGAGTTATCAATATGATACCTCCTCATTTCACTACAAACACCTAAATAAGATGACAGCTGGCTGGAGCGAGATCACCAAGAGATCGCCTGAAAGTTTACATATGGCTACTGTTGGCTGTATTGTATGTCATTTTCAGTAAATATCGCAGTATAAAACCTGTGTTTTCTGTTTAAAAACACAAACATCGGAAGAGAGCAAGTACTACTCACCCATCTGGTTACGTCTCCAGTCTGATCTTGAGCGCACAGCTGATGGATACGTGGTTTGTTTACATGACGTAACAGAAAGTGCATATTTAACTGATTCAGTGTGGACAGAGAGTGTCTGATGTTCTTATTCATAAAAGGAACACAAATATATCTTCTTACCTTGTTGGTTTCTTATTCTGTCAATAAGAAGACACAACGAGGTCGATATTATTCATCATTACAATAAATTATTAGTTCTGCGTTATTATAAAAAATATAAGATGCATTTCTAGGGGGTTCAGTGACCCCCCTGAACCGACGCAAACTGCGCCTGTGAACACACCCTGTTTATAGTCTTCAATGTCATGACATAATTCATAACAAAAAGCTTGTTTTGCATTTTCATCTTCAAGTGAAGGAACGTTACTAAACGGGAAATGTCCCATGCCGTTTTCTGATGTAACCTTGTCACACTTAAACCTGCAGTAGGCAGAATATTTTTGGCATCACTTGGCAAAAATTCCATAATAACCTTTCAGCATATTGTAATTCAAGTGTTCTGAGAGAAAACTAGACTTCTGCACCTCCTCATGGCTCTGTTTTCAGGCTTTCAAAAAATGTAGCCCGTGACGGGAGACTTTGGCCAATCACAGGTCATTTCAGAGAGAGAGCGTTCCTATTGGCTGTTCATTCAACGGAGGCAGCTGTCAATCATTCACAAACTCTGATCAAACGGTCAAACTAGGCAGCGCTGATCAAATATGATTCAATATTCTGTTACTTTACTGTCTATTTCTTGCCTCAAATGTTTTCAGAAACATCTTGTAGTGTACTGTTTAGCTGTAAAATGAGAAAGTTTGCTCCGGCTGGTGGGTGGTGCTTGGTATTTCCTCAACTGATCTCAACATGGCTGCCGGGTCACAAACTTTCTGATTTTACAGTTAAACAGTACACTACAAGATGTTTCTGAAAACATTTTATGCAAGAAATAGACATTACAGTAACAGAATATTGATTTATATTTGATCAACGCTGCCTAGTTTGACCGTTTGATCAGAGTTCACAAGTGATTGACAGCTGCTCAGAGACGGCAGGCTCCAGCTCGGCTCTGCATCCTCCGATTTGTTAAGTCCACAGAGGATCCATATCTGTGTATCTGTGTGGGCGGGAAGTGAAAAAAGGGGCATTTTAGTCTTATTTATGTCATGCCAGTGAACCTGAAAGTGAAACATGAAGCTGATGCAACTAGAAAAGCAAGCAGGAAGATCAGAGAGCAGAATAGGGAGCAGAAGATGAGGTGGCACAGACTGTCACCTAGCTGATGGTGTGGAGGACCGAGCTGAATTATTCATTTTAGCCTGCATTTTTTTGTGCGAGCAAGCAGCCGACCACTGTGCTGTCAGGGCAGCTGCAGCTTTGCTTGTCTCGCTGGTGTCGGAGGCTCATTGAACTGCTGACATACTTCATTGTCATGCTCTCTGCTCTCTCTGCTCTTTCTGTTTCACTTGTTGCATCAGTTTATGCGGAGCTTCCCGCTTTTACAAACATGAAATTAGTTATACTACAGTGCTGCATAAACAGCCTGATTGCCTGGGGCCAATTGCGCACAAAACCTTACTCCGAATCAGTACAGTAGTGTACTTTTGGCATACTGTAGATTTTTCTCTTGCTCGCATACTGCATACTACATAGTACATTTTGGCCAAATCAGTACGTACTACTAATATAGAATGCGGTTTCGGATACAGCCGTAGTCTTGTAGTCCTGTTGCTGTTGAGTTTGAATGCGCTGTATGCCTCCACTTCACCAGAGAGCCCAAAAAATATAGGATGAAAAGCTTGTGTGGACAAATGCATTATTCAAAATACCATAAATATTGTCTTAATGATGTAATCTTGTCACTACTTCTTGAAAATATTAACATAGTAATAGTTGATGGAAACACTGAAACACATTGATTCATATTTTAATTTGCTCCCTTTATGGAAATGTTCTCATGAATTGCGCAACATTTGGGTGGAATCTATTGTCTGCCAATACTACAAAGCCAATGCAAAGTCTGCTTAACATTTAATCTTCTTACATTGACAGCATCCTGTCATAAGTTAAGGACATACTGTAGAAAACATTTTTTTTATTAATGAGCTGTAGTGAGCATTTTTTAAATGTATTTCCACAATATTTGACATAAAAGAAATGATAATTGAGTTCAACAATTAACATTTAATCAGCAGGTTTCAACTGATTGTCTCACATCTATAATCCTGCAGTTCAAATGCAAATGGAAGCCCTCCTTTACATTTAAATATTTAAAATTCAAAAGACAAGGAGCCAGGTGTATAAACAATGCAAACACACAAAACGGTATTTATAAAAAAAGTACGTAGGGTGAGAATGAGTGCGGCTCATACAACACACAGACCAGGTGTACACATGAATATTTAGAGTGAAGCGGAGGATGGCAAAAAGAAGCTAATGTCCATCATTATTATTTTACATTGTTTGCCAATTTCAGTAAATGTGTGTGATTTTTAAGTCGACAGCTGTTTACAAAATGCAAAAGCAAAGGCACATTTATAAGGATTACTTTTGTGTGCTCAATTTTACTATTTATTTTAGTCAGCTTTTTGTGTTTTACGTTGGACATCATTTGTTTATTTGTTGCTTTATTGTGACTACTGTCTCAATAAGTTGGTTGATATTTTGATATTAATGATAGAGAAATCGCTGCTGATGACAGGTGCTTGCATTTATTTTGGTACACACTTTTGACTGAACGGTAGATTGCAGCAGTGTGCGGAAGATTGGTCTACACTGTCGGAAATAAAACAAGTAGAAGTAGAGTTTTCTAATGCCTGGCATTGCCATTCAGTTTTTTTTTGGTGCCAATTCATAAAAACAAGTAGGGAAGAAAATTCAAACTGCACTTTTATATAAATTAGATTTTGAGTTTTGGCAGTTTAATGTCAATAGTAGGGCTGCCAATCGATTAAAATATTTAATCGCGATTAATCGCATGATTGTCCATAGTTAATCGCAAATGAATCACACATTTTGTATCTGTTCAAAATATACTGTTTAGCAGAGAGGGAAGACTCTGTGAATATAACTTGTGTTCAGGTCTTCACTGTGCTTTAGTTTCATATGATACCAGTATCTTCACTCTAGCTTTAAAAATGAGCCCACTACAACCACCGAAAGATCAACTGCGTTAATGCGATAAAGACATTAGCGGCGTTAAAACGGATTGGGGTTAACGTGTTATTATCGTGTTATCTTTGACAGCCCATGTCAATATAGTCTCCAATTTACATTTTTTTTAAATTGAAATGATGCTGAAATAACTAGTTGTTTTTTTCCCTTTTTGTAGTCACACCCCAGAAACACTGCAGGCCCGTGACCCATTTTTGGTTTAAGCCCACAGTTTATGACTTCAAGATATATAGGACTCACGCAGTTTCGTTTACCAGAAAAAGAGTGAGCAATGAGCGCGAGCCAGTGTTACAGGAGTTTTGTTTTTCCTGCATTCATTGACAGCATGTAAGGGTGTGTGTGTGCGTGTATGTCTGTGCGTTGGTCTGTGAGTGAGTGTGTTAAACCGCTGCACACAGCTGCCCTTCACTTGCCAGCTGGACACCAGACGACCCAGGCAGCAGCAGCTGGAAAAATGGACAGAATGTTCTGGAGAGGAGAGGAGAGGAGAGGAGAGGAGAGTGTTTGCGACCCAGCCAGACAGACCGAGAAGCAAAATGTTCGGCTTCTTAGACTAAACCTTTTCAATCAACACCCCCGTCTCACCAACTCCTCGCCCCATTCCCCTAATTTCATGCTCCCTCTCTTCCATCAGTAGGGAAAGTACCCAACTCCTCCAGAGACCCCCTCCCCCCCACTTATGGCCCAGGCATGAGGTGCCGACTGGCAGCGCTCACATGAAGCAGTGTGGAGGAGACTGGCTGAGCTACGACAGGCGCCCATGGGACATGCAGCCCACAGTGGGGCGATTGTTTCTCCAGACCCGGCCTGTGTCGCTCACTGCTGGTTCCCCCAGTTAATCCTCTGCTTTCTAGGGGTGGGGAAAAAAACGATTCACCTATGTATCGCAATTTTTTTATACGATTTTGACATTGATTTTTTTAATGCCAGAATCGATATATTTGCTTCATTTGAGTCTATGCGGAGTTAGAAGGAAGTTACCGCTTTTATTGTTGTAGTCTGATTAACGTGACATCATATCCGTTCCGTATCCGTCATCCAAAACAAACCATAGTTGGCCGAAACCAGGACGTACAAAACAGCGAAGGGTCGGCGTGGATACGACCTTCACCCTCCCATTTTAAATCCAATGTGGTAAACACTACACATACAGTAAAGTATGGAAACACTTTGGGTTTCGCACATTGCCAGGAAAAGCAGAGCTAGACATCATGGCTAAAGCTGCCTGCTAACTCTGTCACGGACAGGAAACGTTATCGTATTGCGGTAACGTTTCCTGTCCGATCAAGCCAGCCGTCACTCTCATCTCCGTGGTCAAATGGGCTGACGCTACAACTGTATAGCACCCATATACTGACATTTATGTTAAATGCTTTCAAAAGGAGCTGACCATGGATGTTTAAAGGGAACGGAGCTGACGGGGAGAGCTAGCAACGGACTTAAAGAAGTTAGAGGAAGTATACACCTTTCAAAATAAGGTGTTAACAAAAGGAACTGTATATACAAAATACATATATGGAAATAAGATTGATTGGATTCTATTCACCAGAAGCGTAAAACATAACATGTCCCTTATAAATTAAAAGAAAATACCACTAATTTGTGAAGAAAATGTCTTTATTCTTTGATTTTTGGGTTGCTGGAAAAGTTTAATAAATCATACCTGACAATGACTGATGTATTTGACTACAGGATATCTCTTACTACATACATGCTGAAAATGAAACATTTGAATGCATTAATTTAGATATTTTCCAAAGTAAAAGTCCCTAGAAGTGTATGATTCAACTTTTTCCCATGGTCCAGTGTTAAAAAAGTTACCAAAAATCACTATAAATCATAATATCGAATCGCAATGCTTAAAAATCGCAATACATATCGAATCGGCACCCAAGTATCATCATAGTATCGAATCAGGAGATAGGTGTATCGTCCCAGCTCTACTGCTTCCCCTTCACACCTGCCTTCTCCGCTAACTCCGTCATCTTTAACCCCTCTTTCTCTTTTCGTCCCGCCTGCTTCCCCTCCCGTCACATAGGTCGGTCCAGCCTTTCGAACATAAACAAAGCAGCAGAGAGGAAAAACGGGGAAAGAAATTGGGAGAAGTGACTGGGGGGAGGGAGGGAGCAGCGGAGGAATCGGGCAGGGAGGCTGAGGGGGGATGAAAGCGACCACAGAGCAGTCTGTGTTTAGTGGGTTAGTGGAGCGCTGGCCTTCACTTAACGGGGACTTGGACCACTCCGCCACCACGACGCAGCAGATACCAAATCTGTCCTACGATCAGACCTACATCACAGTTTTCATCACCAAACGTTTTTTCTTTCTTCTCATTTTTGTGCAGAGGGAAGGAGGAAGAAGTCCAACAGATATAAATCTACTTTAGTGGCTTTCTTTGTCTTTT
>CAKAKR010065249.1:0-96744 GCA_916700685.1 Adelosebastes latens
TATACTATAGATATTATTTCTAGTGTTGATGTGTATATTTTTTTGTATATTTACTGTTCCTGTGCATTGTCTGGTTAACCTGCTGCTGTAACACAAGAATTTCCCAATTTGGGATCAATAAAGTACATCTATCTATCTATCTATCTATCTAAATCATCATGAAACTATTTCATTGTTGATAAATCATTACAGTATATTAAATTGAACTGGAGCAGTGGTGGTGGGGGAGGACATTTACAGTCCTAAAAAGTGGATGTAGCACAAAATAAAACATTTCAGATTTGTCAGAACTTTACAAGCGTCACTTGACATTTTAATTAATTAAAGGTGCAGTGCGTAGGATGTGGTGGCATCTAGAGGTGCGGTTGCAGATTGCAACCAACTGAAACTTCCCCCGTGTGCCAAACAAAAACACAACCATTCTTATTTTCAGGTGATTATACACTAAATAAAATATACTTATTAATAATAAATTCCATTTCTGCCAATAGATCCCCTAAATGCTACATACTGTTCCTTTAATATTGGCACTAATTCTTGCTATTCATTCACGCTGCTTTTGATACCCCTGATCAGCTTATACTGCTTGATAGGACAGGATAATTGAGTTGGCATATCTTGAATAACCACAGTACATTTTCTTCTGTTTAGTCTGACAGAGCATTCACTGTCTCTATAGGTAACTTTTCATCCTTATCAGCCTTAACTGATATGTGATTCCTTCATGGATCAACAATGGATCTCTTTTAACTACTTTCCTATCACATAATCTGTTTAATTTGTAATAGCCTCTTTGCTGTGTAAAGCCTGACTGCCACTAAGAGCTGTAGAGCACAGAGTTTTCTCCAACTTACATAAAAAAACAGGAATGCTTGTTATAGACCCCGACGAGTCATAAAAAATCTTTACAACCAAGCACAAGCCTTGACTTTTATTCTGAAAATTCTGATAAACACATTTTTTCAACAGTAGAATATGAACTTTATCCCAATTTGAACCATCTTCTCCTAACTGGACTTCTGCAATCTAAATATTGTCATCGATCACTTCCTTTTTTTTATACCTACTACAGCTTGAACAGAAGGCTCGATGAAAACAGACCAAATACCAGTACCTGCTTCCCTTTAGTGGCTCCTGCCGCACTTTAGTATTTAATTTCAGTTCCTGTTGTTGAAAAGTTTTCAATGAGCCACCTCAGGGGAACTCTTGTAGTCAGATTTTCCTGTGCAGACTAAGCCAAAACTTGAATATGAAATAATAGATAGTAGTAATTAATGAATCACAATAACTAGTAGAATTGGATGGGAAACTGGTTTAACAATCAGTAATTATTGACAAAATGTTAACAGAAAGAAAGAAAGAAAATATAAGCCATTCCTTATTATTGACATCTTAATGCCTGTGATATTAGCTATGTATGCAAATAAATATCTACGCACCGTGTTTAACAGTTAATGACATATTGCAGGTGAAGATAAGTCAAATTTCAAGTTGACATTTAACTGAGAGTAGTTCATCTTCAGTCCCTGCCAGAATTTAATTATACATGATGTTAAATGAGGTCTTGTACTTGTAGAGCTCCCGCTGTATACATTTCTAAATGTCATCTTGACATTTAACAGTGGTGGAAGAAGTACTCAGATCCTTTTACTTGAGTAAAAGTAGCAATGCCACATTCTAAAAATACTCCACTACAAGTGAAAGTCCTGAATTCAAAATGTTACTTTAATAAAAGTACGGAAGTATTATCAGCTAAATGTACTTAAAGTATCAAAAGTTAAATTCTACAGAATGTCTCCTTTATTATTATAGAATATCACTCTGTTTTTATCACTAATGATTACATGTAAAAGGATGTTAATGTTGTAGTTCATCAATGTGGAGCCAATTTGAGACACTTTGTATACTATTGGGTAGATTAGCAGTATAGTACTGCATCATATTATGAAAACATATCATGTGTCTTTTTTATGTAAAACTAGTCATTATAAGTGTCAAATAAATGTAGTGGAGTAAAAAGTACAATACTTCCATCTGAAATGTAGTGAAGTATAAAGTAGTATAAAATGGAAATGCTCAAGTAATACAAGTATATCAAAATTGTACTTAAGTACAGTACTTGAGTAAATGCACTTAGTTACTTTCCACCACTGACATTTAGTAAGATGTAACAACTAAATACATGCTGATATGCAAGTGCCATATAAGGCAAGTCCCTATTGGGTTAAATTATATACAGTATAATACATTTGACTTTTTACCGATGGGTAGAGTAATTAGAGCTGAATAGGAAATGTCAGGCTGGAAAAGCTACAATTATAAGTAGACTAAAGGGAAATGCACCTGTAAGATTGAATTCAAACAGCATCTAGTGGTTGAAATCTAACTGGCAGATAAGTGAGAAGAAAAATAAGCACCATAGTGACACATCAATAATGTAGAGTGGGGGTCCATGAACCCGCACAACACTGCACAATGTTGTGTATAAGGACATATTTTATTCAAATATCCATATTATGCTGCATCTTGATGACTTCTTAGTCTGGATCTTCAAGCTCTGTGGTAAATGTGTTATTTTGTCACTTTGATCTGAAAGCGGTTGAGGTGAAACTATACTGTGCTAAAACTGTGATAATGTGTGTTACCTACGAGAGGGTTGCTAAACCATAAAGTTGTGGTAAGAGAGTAAAGGCAGCCCAACAACACTGTCTCTCACTGTAATATATTACAGCATCATAAACCACAGGATGTTTGTGACACCCCAGAAGGTGGCGTCCAACGCGACCGCTTATGTGGCCTATGCCTTAAGCCGGCCCTGATGCAAACAATGAAACATTTACGTAGGAGTTGGATGGTACACAATATAACCTTGATAATCTGATAAGATTTCTGATTAATTTTCTATTATTACTGTTTTAATGTTTCTTTTAGAGGTTGTCAATCAATGGCTATTGTGTAAGAACGTGTTTGCTTTACACTTTAGGATATGCTGAGAGGAAACTGGGGTAAACAAACTGGACTGGACTCTGCTCAGTCCCATTTTTGACGTCGTGCACAGAGATGTTTTAGGTTTGGAAAGGTTTTCGGGACAGCTGCTTTTAAAGCCTCTTCTTGGGTTCATCATGCTGACTTTTCTTTGGAAATCCACTGTCTTTCATCTCCTCATCATCTCCTGCTGTCTACTTAATTATGTGAATCCTGAGGACAATCAAGACATACCAGCAATCGCTAAATATTTCAACACGAAAGGGAGGTATGAGGAAGTGAACCCGTATCTCATTGAGGACATACTTGCTGTAAACAGATCTATTTTACAGCCTCCATCTGCACAATGTCAAGAAATTCATCTGACTGCGATAATAAGACATGGCACAAGGTACCCGACGAGCAAAATCGTCAAGGAGATGCAGCAGCTCTACAACATCGTCCTACACAATGCCTCGGGCGTAGAGAGCTGGCTGCCTGAGATCCAGACCCAGTGGACAATACGGTACACTGAGGACATGGACGGCCGACTCGTCCAGAAAGGTGTGAACGATCACAAGCATCTGGCCGTCAGGCTGTCAAAGCTGTTCCCATCACTGATCTCAGAGGAGAAGCTCCGAGGTGGATTCATCAAATTCATAACCAGCTCAAAGCACAGGTGTGTCAACAGCACACTGTCTTTCAAGGCAGGACTCACAGAGCTGTGGGCTATTACAGGTATAGGACCATGATCACATACAATACATGATGATTCACCACTTATATACAGTAGCTACATTTTCACATATAACCTGTTACTGTTTTCTACCCAGATAAGGAGTTTGACCATGAAGTGAATGATGCCCTCATGAGGTTTTTTGACCAGTGCACCAGGTTTGTGCAGGAAGTTGATAACAACCCCTCAGCTCTGTCAGAGGTGGACAAGTTCAAGCAGGGACCGGAGATGAGGAGGGTCCAGGAGAAGGTTGCAGACCGTCTCGGAGTGCCGTACAGTCTCATCACACAAGGTGATATCTGCAGAAGCACTGCTTTTTTACGCTGTTGAGTGTGTTGTGTGCAGATACTCTCAAAGTATTTAGCCTTTCTCATAACCCCAAAGGATCCACGCTCTCAGTGGTCCTACACTGGGTTTCTTAAATGATTGATCAAGACTGTATACTGTATGTACTATACTGTATGTGTCCCAGGTCTATCACAGATGTATGAAAAGAGTAATTCTCGATTCTTGGAGTTTGCATTTAATCCAAGCCTCAGAAACAGACTATAGACCCAGTTTAATACTGATTAAATACTGTATATCAGCAACTATACATCAAATAAACACAAAAACTGTAAAGTAGTCAGTGTTGGGGATGATAGTGTGCAGAACATCTCAGTGATCATATTTCACACTGGGTGGAGCTGTTCACTAATTTGGAAGTGCTGAGGCCTCTGCACCAGGTTGTAGTGAACCTCGTCATTCATGGCCTTGAATTAGTATCATAGGCCTCGCAAAAGTGCAATAATTAAAGGAACAGTGTGTAACATTTTGGTGGATCAATTGGCAGAGATGGAATATAATATTAGTATGCTTTCTTTAGTGTATAATCACCTGAATATAAGAATCGTTGTGTTTTCGTTACCTTATAATGAGCCGTTTATATCTACATACGGAGCGGGTCCTCTTCCCGGAGCCGGCCGCCATGTTTCTACAGTAGCCCAGAACGGACAAACGAAACACTGGCTCTAGATAGGGCCATTCTCGTTTTCACATTTTCGTGTCGGCCACCGTATAGTTCTCCTACACGCTTGGCACACAGATAGGCTGTATATAAGAAGTGGACGTATTGTCACCGAGACATCACCCATTGGTTTGTAGACTGACGTTTTGAAGCCTTGTGTTCGACATTTTGGCCATCTTGTTTTTTTGCAACCAGAAATGACACGAGAGGGTGGAGCTAAGTACAACTGAACACTGAATAAGACATTTTTAGGCGACCAAAAAGGCTATAATTATCTTTCATGAACTGAAAACACACTGTGAAAGGTTCAAAGTTGTAAGACGAAAACACGGACAATGCTGTGGTAGCGACCTGTCAATCACAAGGTAGCCACGCCCTAAAGCATGCCCTGCTTTATGGTCTATTTCACTCTAAATGCGACCATAATTTACTAAATGAACAATGCTGTATTGAAGAAGACTTGAAACTAGCGATTGAGACCATAATCTCATGTTTACAATGTTTACTGAGGTAATAAATCAAGTGAGAAGTAGGCTCATTTTCTCATAGACCTCTGTACGATCTGACTTCTTTTTGCAACCAGAGGAGTCGCCCCCTGCTGGCTATTAGAAAGAATGCAAGTTTAAGGCACTTTCACATTGGCTTCACTTTTCAGACCCGGAGGTAACCCACTGGGCACATGGGAGAAGTTTCAGTTGGTTGAAATCTGCAACCTCACCGCTAGATGCCGCCAAATCTTACACACTCTACCTTTAAGTGCCAATCTAGGTGCTTCAGTTTTAAGATTCAGACAAAGTACTTTCTGACAAACTGTAGTTTTTTGTATGTTTGCATTTCTGTAGCATTTTCAATTTTTAAATGGCTGCATTTCCTACGTACTTTCACCACTAAACATTTAATACCAACCCCTCTCCTGCAGATATGGCTGAGGCTGCATTTTACCTCTGTGCTTATGAATTTGCAATCAAGGCGGTGAACTCGCCTTGGTGTCAACTCTTCGATGAGGATGATGCAAAGGTAGGAGCAATTAGTGGTCAACTGTATGTAAATTTAACGTGGCAGCGGCAACCGTTTGTTTCCAGTCCATTCCTTTATGGAGTCATTTATTACAGAGAGAACAAATGGGTTGTTCTCCTGCACAACAGGCCTTTTTTCACAGGCCTTTGTCATAGTAGTAAAAGCACAGGCATCACTAATGACATTAACGATGGCTCTGTTCTATTCACGTGTCCCAATAAGACATGACAGTGTGACAATGAGCTTGCATGCACAATACCAGGACCCTGAAACTGGAGCAGCTAAATGGAATTCAGCTATAGTTCAGTTATTAGTCACACCTGTGCTTTTTCTGTTGCGACATGTCAAAATGTGTATTAGACACTGCCGTAACAGCGCTACATTTCAAGATGCAAAAATGTCTATACTCTGCAATTTTGGCAGCAAATTTATGTACTATTTCACCGTCACAAGCTCATTTATTTATAGAGCTCTTCATCACCGAGTGTAGAACAGGATGTTTTCCTACATAAGCAAATACTGTTCAGATTTATCACAAGCAAGTCTCTTGGGACTTTAGAGAGGGGAAAAAAGAAACACAGAGACGTGCTAGCACCTCTATTGTACACAGGGTTAGTGTAAGGGTTATGATTAGGGTAAGGGGCTGATCAGACGGGCACTTTAGGTCAACCAGGGGCACAGAAACTAAACCGACTATTGAATCCAACACAAACAAGATAAAGCAAACAAATAGCCCTGTCTAATCTAGGTCAGAGGTACACACTAGCACCCTCAACATTAGACAAATCATTTAGATATCTGCTTGTTTCTAAGGAGTATACACTCCAAAACAAAAGCATTACCTTCTCTGTTTTGCCACACCAGTCATTCATTGAGAAACCCTTTAGCATCATGCATGTAAGAAAGTGTGTTTTGTGTCTTGTGTTACATAGCTGACCTAACTCTCACGCAGCTCGAAATGTTATTTCACAGAATGCAAAATTGCTATCTTGGGAAATACTTCTTTTTATAAAGTCTTTGTGTAAAGGCCACCCACATCCAGGCTACGTTTGAACCATCTGCACCGACAGGTTATGGATTACGCAAGTGACCTGAGGGAATTCTGGAAAAGAGGCTACGGTTATGACATTAACAGCAAGTCGAGCTGCATTCTCTTCCACGATGTGTTTAACCGACTGAACAAAGCAGCCAGCGAGAACAAGTAAGTGACCTGCACAGTCCATACGAATCTAGGTTATACCTGGCAAAGACTTTGATGAAAACCTTCAGTGGAATATATATGAAATAAACACAGGTATCATTGTTTTTTTTCCTGCTTGTCCCCCAATCTTGGTTGTTTTGCTGTTGTCAAAGGTTAAGTACCCTAAGACTAATATGTGTCCTATCCCCTTAGTTACAATTATGGAGGTTTAAAATGTGTTCTTACACACATATAAAGGGGACACTCCTGGGTACCCATAGAACCCATTTTCTTCACATACCTTGAGGTCAGAGGTCAAGGGACCCCTTTGTATATGGCCATGCCAGTTTTTCCTCGCCAAAATTCAGCGTACGTTTGGAGCGTTATTTAGCCTCCTTTGCGACAAGCTAGTATGACATGGTTGATATCAATGGATTCCTTAGGTTTTCTGATTTCACGTGATGCCAGTATTTTCACTCTAGCTTTAAAATTGAGCCCGCTACAATCTAAAAATCGCAAGTTTCATTAATGCGTTAAAGAAATGAATGGTGTTAAAACGAATTTGCGTTATCGCATTAACTCTGACAGCCCCAATATAGACTGAAAAATAATTGTGGTATAAATACTTGTCTTACAACCCAGACATTACTTGGTGCAGACTGCATATTATTCTGCCTTGTAGAAAGTGTTTTTGTCTTCTCTTGAGTTTTATTTATACTTAACACTTATGAAATACAGTTCCTTCTGTGTCACAGCAGAGGCTGTTAAATTCTGATCCCTGGAGCATCTTGGTAGCCGAATTAGTTACAGCGCATGCCATATAACCACAACATCGATTCTGGCCTTGGGACCTTTGTTGTATGTCATACCTCTTTCTCTCTCTCTCTCCCCTATTTCAACACTGTCCTGTGTCAAATAAAGTCAAAAATGCCAAAAATCTTTTTAAAAAAAGAAAATAAAAATAAATTCTGAACCCCATTTGTTGTGTATGTCAGGTCAGGCCAGCAGGTGACTGAAGCTGTGACAGTCCAGGTCGGCCATGCAGACACCCTCTTGCCACTGCTCACCCTCCTGGGCTTCTTCAAGGACAGCGATGCCCTGACTTCCACCAACTACGCCACACAGGCACAACGCTCCTTCCGCACCAGCCACATGTTACCCTATGCAGCTAACTTACTCCTGGTGCTATACGACTGTGGGGGAGGCGACCTGAGACTGCAGCCGCTGCTCAATGAGAAGCCTGTGACTTTCCCCGGTTTGACTGAGCAGCAGGCCTCCGTGCCGCTCTATCAAGACGTCAGAGAGCACTACAGGGAGCTGCTCCAAGGCTGTGACTTTGAGACTGAGTGTCAGCTGATCAAGAGTCCTGCTTAAGTTTAGGAAGACGGAGAAGAGTCTGTAAAAGAGGGCATTACAGTGGCTTTATTTTGTTTTATTTGCAAAATGTTCCTTATTGAATGAGCATTTTTAAAATTCTGCTTTGGAAATTTTGGATTTCTTACATCGATCACTTTGCTGCTTGCTGTAACCAAACATTTTCAGGAGGCACTAACATGTTTTTTGAAACACTGAATTAAAAAATAAGATGTTTTTTTGTTTTTTTTTCTGAGATGTGGCTTTCTATCTTTCCATAGAAAGAACTATGATATAAAAAACAGTTTAATCAGTTATGAACAACTTTCTTAGTAGGAAAACTGAATTCACTTTTGCCGTTGACTTATCTGGAACCAAAGATGAGAGAATAAAAGATGTTATGGTATGCAACAATATCAGATTTCTTTTTTTTTACATGGAATAACTTAGAGTTTTCATCAGTGGTTTGACTCGTACTGTAACGTATAAATTGACTTAATCAATGCAAGGCCAGAAAAGTAAAAATACAATTTATTTAGATACCTTCTAGAACTCACTTTTATTATACAGCAAATAATAGGCAATAACAAATGTCAGGATGGTGGCTAAAATATAGCAACACAGATATAAATTAGGCAGCCAGGCTAACCTTTAGTGACTGATTAAAAGGACGGGGGGAACAATGGTGGAATCCAACTAAGTACATTTACTCTCTATTTATTTACAATTTTGATGTATAATACTTTACTTGAGTATTTCTATTTTCTACTCCACTACATTTCAGAGTGAACAGCAAAACAGCAAGGGCCGACCCCTGGGTTGGGAACCACTGGATAAAGCTACCTAACGGTATATAAAGTAGTTAAGACTAGCTCCACCTCAGCTACAACAGTGAAATGCTAGGCCTACTTACACACATCAATATTAATAATCCATCTATTATCTGTAACCGCTTGCTCGTATATAATGGAAGTGACCGCCTCATAAACTTTTGACTTGCTTGCTTTTTTAATTAACAGCATTTACTTGTACTTTTACTTTCAATACTTAAGTACATTTAATATAAAAAAAAATACTTTTGAGTAATTTTGAGTACAGTTAATATCAGACACTTTAAGACTTTTACTCAAGTAATATTCTAATAGGTGACTTAAACTTCTACTAAAGTCTAAGTCACCTATTAGAATATTAAGTCCCCTATTAGAATATTAAGTCACCTATGCTATGAGAATATTACTCAAGTAATATTCTCATAGGTGACTTAATATTCTAATAGGTATTAGAATATTACTCAAGTAATATTCTAATAGGTAGTAGAATATTACTCAAGTAATATTCTAATAGGTGACTTAATATTCTAATAGGTATTAGAATATTACTCAAGTAATATTCTAATAGGTAGTAGAATATTACTCAAGTAATATTCTAATAGGTGACTTTAGTAGAAGTTTAAGTCACCCATTAGAATATTACTTTTTCTGGTTAGATATCTGTACTTTTACTCAAGTGTGGCGTTCAGGTACTTCATCCACCACTGTTTGTACTACTTATATTTTATGCTAATACTTTTGAATGCAGGACTTTTACTTGTAAAAGGGTGTTTTTACACTGTGGTATTGCTGTTTACTTAAGAAGTTAAAAAAAAAAAATCTGAATATTTTTTCCACCATTGAGTAAAGTACAAGCAGTCGTGATTAGAAATGGTCAATGTCCATTATAGTCTCTTATGTAAACACAGTGTAGGACTGAGGACAGACTGGGTTGGTTGGACAGTCCCACATGGACGACGTCACCAGGTTTTGTCTCTGGTCGGTGGGAGGAGCACACGGCCATAATAAACAAGCTACTTATCCACATCATGCAGACCGTATTTTGGAAAACAATTGTTGTCCATTTCACCATCATTACTGGCTTTTGCTGCTGTTTGGATGTGAACTCTTGGGATAATCAGAACATACCAGCCATCGCCAAATACTTCACCACGAAGGGGAGGTATGAGGAAGTGAACCCGTATCTCATAAAGGACATCCTCGCTGTGAACAGATCCATCCTGCAGCCTCCATCTGCACAATGTCAACCAATCCATCTGACCGCCATCATAAGACACGGCACCAGGTACCCGACCGGCAAAAACGTCAAGAAGATGCAGAAGCTTTACGCGTTGGTGAGGAGCAGCGCGTCTGGTACGGAGAGCTGGCTGAAAGAGATCCAGACCCAGTGGAGGATGTGGTACACTGAGGACATGGACGGAAGACTGGTCCAGAAAGGTGTGAACGATCACAAGCATCTGGCCGTCAGGCTGTCAAAGCTGTTCCCATCACTGATCTCAGAGGAGAAGCTCCGAGGTGGATTCATCACATTCATGACCAGCTCAAAGCACAGGTGTGTCAACAGCACACTGTCTTTCAAGGCAGGACTCACAGAGCTGTGGGCTATTACAGGTAGGTTACCATGATATCACATACAATATATGATGATGATGATTCACCACTTATATAGACAGAGAAAGGAAATCCCACTATATTCACTTTCAACAGTCTCTTCTGCACTATACTCACTTTTAATAGTCTCTTCTGCTCTATATTCACTTTTTTTAATAGTCGTGTATCACAGCTGTTACCCTGCACTATATTCAGTTTTAACAGTTTTCTTCATCTCCTTGTATTTTTATTTCTGGTATATTTTTTTGTACTTTGTACTACTAACTTTTTTACTGCCTTTTTACTAACGTGTTTTGCACTATGGAACTGTGATGCTGGAAACTTGAATTTCCCTCGGGATCAATAAAGTTACTATCTATCTATCTATATGTCTATCTATCTATCTATCTATCTATCTATTTTATATACAGTAGCTACATTTTCACATATAACCTGTTAACTGCTTCCTCCCCAGATAAGGAGTTTGACCATGCAGTGAATGATGCCCTCATGAGGTTTTTTGACCAGTGCACCAGGTTTGTGCAGGAAGTTGATAACAACCCCTCAGCTCTGTCAGAGGTGGACGATTTCAAGGAGGGACCGGAGATGAGGAGGGTGACGGAGAAGATCGCAGACCGTCTCGGAGTTAACTACAATAGCATCACAGCTGGTCAGTGGTGGAGGAAGTATTCAGATCTGTTATTCATGCTGCAAACACTTACTACAACATTATATAAATGCACCTTTACAGGTAAAAAGCCCTGCATTCAGAATAGGGATGCACCGATACCGATACCAGATCTAATACCAGGCCGATACTGACACAAATAGCTGGATCGGATATCGGTGGCAGTGGGGCCAATCTATTCAATTCAGTTATATGTTTATATACTATATACATTATATACTGGAATTTTAATTCCTGTTTAAGTTTTGACCAGTTTGTTGCTACATTAAAAATGTTTACACTTGAATTGTAATTCCTGTTAATTTTTTTGATTTTTTACCTAGTTGCTGGTTTACAATTTATTATTTCAATGATAAATAGCAGTTCAGTACATGTATATCTATGTATTTATTTTTTACATTTTGTTTTACAAAGTCAGAAAGCAATGTTTAAGTCAAGCCTGATGTTGCCTTACACATAAAAGAATGATCCATCAAGTGTATTTGTCCTATATTCTAAGCACAATAAATGGTGACTTTTTATTTTACACTTCTGCAATATCCTAATAATTTCTTAAGAGATTTTCTGGGGAAAAAACAATGTAATTTAGTACTGAGTATAGTGAAAATAGTAGACACAAAGTGCTTGAGTATTTGAGTCACAGTTGCTGATCTTCAGAGGATTTTCATTAAAAACGGCTCCATTTGAATCCATTAATTATTCATTTATTACAGGGATGTATTTGATGATTTGTTACATTTTGTTTTACAAAGTCAGAAAGCAATGCTTAAGTCAAGCCTCATGTTGCCTCACTCATAAAAGAATGATCCCAGTCACTTCCACACAGTGAGGCACACAGCTTATTAATTAAACACTGGTATCGGATCGGTACTCGGCATCGGCTGTTACCCAAAGCCAAGGTATCGCTAACGGTATCGGGACTGAAAAAGTTGCATCGAGCAAATCTCTTAAGAAATTATTAGGATATTGCAGAAGTGTAAAATAAAAAGTCACCATTTATTGTGCTTGGAATATAGGACAAATACACTTGAAGGATAATTTTTTTACGTGTAAGGCAACATCAGGCTTGACCTAAACATTGCTTTCTGACTTTGTAAGACAAAATGTAACAAATAAATACATAGATATACATTTACTGAATTGTTATTTATTATTAAAATAATAAATCGTACACCAGCAACTTGGTAAAAAAAATCTTCAAAATGAACAGGAACTACAATTCAAGTGTAAATCTTTTTAATGCAGCAACAAATTGGTCAAAACTTAAACAGGAATTAAAATTCCAGTATATAATGTATATAGCATATAAACATAGAACTGAAATGAATAGATCTGCCCCATTGCCACCGATATCCGATCCAGCTACCTGAGTCAGTATCGGCCCGATATCAGATCTGGTATCGGTGCATCCCTATTTTATTATTGAAAACTTTGTTTTCCATAAATGTTAAACTGTATGCTTGCTCGACAACAAAGGTCACATTTTTGGATGTTCAGCTGACTAAAACGCTGTCAAAATTACACTCGCAATTAATTGGAAATAATTAATAGAAAGTGTCCCAATTGAACACTGTCTCAATTTTCTCCATAATTACCTACTCAAATGCTTCTAATGCCATTGTTACCGCAATAATTAGCAGCACTTCAGTATTAATAGAGGTTAAGTAGTCAGTATTGGCAGAGATGGTGTGCTGAACATGCCATTGGTCATATTTCACAGTGGGTGTTTGCACAGTAGGTGGAGCTGTTTTCTAATTTGAAAGCATTGAAGCTCCGCTAGCTGAGCTGTAGCCAATATTAACTTTATTTGTGGCCTTGAATAAGGGCCTCAGGCCTCAAACCAGTGCAGTTCACACCGTGGTGTTTAGATTAATTAGGTCACGTTCAAGGGCTTTTGATTGTGTTTATTTTAAAGGCTGATTTCACTACTTATCAACATTTTATTGCAACCTTTCTCCTGCAGATATGGCCGAAGCTGCATTTTATTTGTGTGCTTATGAGTTTGCCATCAAGACTGTGAACTCCCCCTGGTGTCAGCTTTTTGATGAGGTCGATGCACAGGTACTCTCAGTTCTTTAATGATTGTAGATTGCATGCAGGTAGGATGCCGTCATGAAGGTTAGAGGAGATATTTATGGGTCAGTAACGTGATGTGCTTCTTCTAAGTTAAGTTTCTCTTGATCATTTATCACAATGGATTAGACTGTGTGACGTTGATTTGTTTATGGGCCTTTTTTATCACAACGTGTTTTTGATTTGCTAAACATTTGCTTAAATTTATCACTAGCAAGTCTGGAGGGCACAGAAAACCTAGATAGTAACACAATGTTTTATCTATTTGTTTGAACCTGAGTTTAAAAGCCTTCTGCAAATTATTAACTTGTGCTAGACGCCCTATATTACATCTGGTGCATGACTTCTTCCTATTTAATCTGAATTGTTTCTGTTGAATAAACCAGTGGTTCTCAACCATAGGTCCGGGGACCCCGGGGGGTCCTTGAGGGAGTTCCAGGGGGTCCCCAGCAAAAAAGGGAATAATTTATTTTTTACAATTTAATTCACTCTAGTAGTGAGCCCAATGTGAGTAAGGCCCTGTTCAGACCTGGTGTTAACATGCATCCTGAGTGATCAGATCACAAGTGGACAGCTCTAAGTACAAGTGTGAACACACTCATGACGCATTGAGGACACATTGAGATCCGATCACTCAGACCACATTCGGAGATGGTCTGGGCCACATATGGCCACATTCTTTTAGCAGTGTGTACGGTTCTGTTTCCTGTTCAGACCTGGCATTAACATGCATCCTGAGTGATTGGATCACAAGTGGACAGCTTTAAATACATTTGTTCACACCTGGCATTATAATGCATCTCCACATGCGTCTCCAGTGACCACTTATGACCGGATCTCACAATCATCCAATCCACCAAACAACTCAAAGCAAGAGTCAATTCCAACAGGAGAATACACTGTTTACCATTGGCAGAGCATTTTGGCAAATTTTTCTTGGGCGCTACCCACATAATCAGCTGTGCTGCTCATCCCACAAATGCATGATCCTCACAAGTTGGACATCATTGTGAAGATAAATAAACAGGCTTTCCAACGATGTAAAATACAATGCCAATTAGCATTGTAACAACAGAGAGATAATTGACCAAACACAAGTTTCCAAACTTATTTTTTCCCAGTTTATATAATTCTGGTCTTAATCATATCTAACAACCAAAATATTTTCAGATGGAGGTCCTTGAAGCGAAATCTTATCAAATGGGGGTCCATGACCTAATTAGTATCAATTTAGTGGTCCTTGACACGAAAAAGGTTGAGAACCACTGGAATAAACAAATACAGTAAATAAGAAAGACTCCTGCCTTTCCTGTAACAAAAGCAGTAGGTAATGCTTTCTCTGCTTTTGCCACAGTATTCATTCATTGAGAACCTTTTTTGGCATTATTCATGTCACAAAGAGTGTTTTATGTCTTGTGATACAAGCGGAACTTGAACTCAGGAAGCCTGAAATGTTACCTCGTATAACAGAAGAATGACAGATCACTATCTTTTTTAAGTCTTCACACAAAAACCCCCATATTTGTCCTATCTGGTTCAACAGGTTATGGAGTACGCAAATGACCTGAAACAATTCTGGAAAAGAGCCTATGGTCATGATATTAACAGCAAGTCGAGCTGCATCCTCTTCCATGACCTGTTTAGTCGGCTGGACAAAGCAGCCAGCGAGAACAGGTGAGTAAAACTTTAATGTCCTTCAGTACATGAAAATGAAGGGTGCTGTTACTCTGTGATCTTGTTATTGTTGATTTCAATTTGATGGTTTGTTGTTTTTTTCTGTTTTATATTATTGTTATTATTGTCTTTAGGTTTAGCTTTTCAGTCTTAACGTTGATGTGAATTGTGATTTTTATTTTTTTTATTTAAAAGCCTTCGGAGGAGGAAAAGTTTAGTTGCATAAAAATCTATTGAATGAGGATTTTCATCACAAGGATGAGATTTTGTATTCAGCACATCTGCCTACTTTCTGGCTCTCGGGTCATTCGGTAATTAACAACAGAGCAATTTGAAGTGTTTATCAAAAGATATTAATCTCCTGTGTGAACATATCAAGTTGTACTCGCACACTCTTCCAAGTTTTCCAAGTACAGAGATCAAATTTCTATTCAGGCCTTTACACTTAAAAACCTGGAGTGGAATGGATTAAATAATTATCCGCGTTGAATCTGCTTTTCCTGTGATTTGGATTGTTTTTCTGTTGCTTTTGGCAAAAAACATTGCCATATCTCTTAGTAGTATGTATGGAGGTCTAAATAGACACGTTTTGTGTGATACCTTCTAAAGTTGCAACGATTATATTCATTATCGATTAATCCATCAATTATTATTATATTATTATACCCAGAGCCAAATGTGATGTCTTAAAATGTCTTGTTTTGTTTGACTAATAGTTCAAAATCCAAAGATGTTTAGTTAACAAAGATAGAATGCAAATCCTCACAACTGATGTTGTATATCCTGTATATCAGGTCAGGCCAGAAGGTGACTGAGGCTGTGACAGTCCAGGTCGGCCATGCAGAGACCCTCTTGCCACTGCTCACCCTCCTGGGCTTCTTCAAGGACAGCGATGCCCTGACTTCCACCAACTACGCCACACAGACACAACGCTTCTTCCGCACCAGCCACATGTTACCCTACGCAGCTAACTTACTCCTGGTGCTATACGACTGTGGGGGAGGCGACCTGAGACTGCAGCCGCTGCTCAACGAGAATCCTGTGACTTTCCCCGGTTTGACTGAGCAGCAGGCCTCCGTGCCGCTCTATCAAGACGTCAGAGAGAACTACAGGGAGCTGCTCGAAGGCTGTGACTTTGAGGCCGAGTGTCAGTTGTTCAACAGTCCTGCTTAAGTTTAGGAAGACAGAGAAGAGTCTGGAAAAGAGGGCATTACAGTGGCTTTATTGTGTTTTTATTTGCAAAATGGAGTGAAGTGTGTGGTCCTAATACGAACATCTTAGTCTGAATGCCTCTCATATGCAAACCATGAACAAATCACTGTTTGGCCTGGTCTTTTATCTGAATGAAGCAACAGGGAAGTGTTTAATTTCAAGTTCACCTGTACCATTATATTATTGCTACTGCTACATTGCTTATTTTTTCAAGGTGTCTTTCCAGGAATTAAAGATTTAATTTTTTTTTTGCAGTGTACACATTTTATATAGTATAATACTGCTGACAAGGTGGATTAAAACATTGAGAGATGATGTTGGTGTGGCAGCAAGGTCTGGATGGGATTTAGTCGAAAGGTTTACAAAATACCAGTGGTGGAAGAAGTAGCCTACTACTCAGATCTTTATTGAAGTAAAAGTAGAAATAACACTTTGTAGAAGTGCCCTCTTACAAGTACAAGTCCTGCATTCAAAACTTTACTTAAAAGTACGAAATCATTAGCATTAAAATATTTTTTAAAGTTCAAAAGTAAAAGTACTCGTTAAGCAGAATGGCCCATTTCAAAATCACATTATATTATATTGTTGGATGATGCGTTCATGTGTAAGCATCACTAGTATCGCAGCTGGTTTTAACTGGTTTAACTACTGGTTTTAACTACTTTAATGTTATAAACTGCCAGGTAGCCAATCCATGAATACACACCGGAATTTATTAGTTGATCATATTTTATATTAATAAGCTGACTCTGCAAAGTAGATGTCAAAAATAAATGTAGTGGAGTGAAAAGTACAACATTTGCCTCACTGTAGTGGAGTAGAAGTATAAAGTAACATGGAAATACTCAGGTAAAGTACAAGTAAAAAAAAAAAGCACAGTAGGCTAAGTTTGTTAGTTAAAATACATACCAACAGCGGCACTTGAGATGTGGTCTTCACCTGTAAAATGACAGTGACACATAGCCTACGTGTTTGAGTCCCAAAGAGACAACATGACATTTCAAAATGCATTTAGATACTATGGATAATCAATGAATTCATTGTAGGTTACATTAAATCAGCTGAAGAAACAAATCACTGGCACTCACAGATAAAGGATCTTTCTTAGTTTATTCTAGGCAAAAAACGAACGCGTTACAGCTATAAGACACTGATGATAGCTGTTTTTTTGCCCAGAATAAACTAGGAAAGATCCTTTATCTGTGAGTGCCGGTGATTTGTTTCTCCTACCTGGCACCAGATACTGTTCAAGATTTGGACATGTGCTCGCTGCTACTTTATATTTTACATTAAATCAGCTGCCATTTTGGACAGAAGACACTTGTTATATTTATAATATTTTATTGTCCAAAAATATGCCATTTCTTCAGAATATGACAATAGAATAGAAATAATTACTTTTGTACGGCACTTTTTAGGCAGACCTTTTACTGGCGTAAGGTAGTCGCTTTTATTCCAAAATGGCGGAAGCGTAGCTTTGCTGCTGGGCGCTGATGTTGCAATGTAACAAACTATTGACTTTAACTTCTAACGCCCTAGGCCAGGGGTCTGCAACCTGCGGCTCTGGAGCCACATGCGGCTCTTCAGTCCCTCTCCAGTTGGCTCCCTGTGGATTTTTAAAAATGGAAATGAATGACTGTTTTTTGTTTACATTTTCATTTTTATTTAATATTGTTGTAGGTCTATGGTACGACGGTACGACGGAGTATTAGGGCCACATTGAGGAAAAAAAATAACTGAGATTTCGAGAATAAAGTCATAATATTACGAGAATAAAGTCAGAAGTTTACGAGAAAAGAAAGTCGTAATATTACGAGAATAAAGTCAAGTTTACGAGAAAAAAGTCGTATTATGAGAATAAAGTCATAATATTATAAAGTAGTAATTTTACAGGCTATTTTGTTTCTCATAAAGTTATGACTTTATTCTTGTTATATTAAGACTTTTTTCTCGTAGTTATGAATTTACTCTCGTAATATTACTACTTTTTTTCTCGTAAAGTTATGACTTTATTCTCGCAATATTACTACTTTTTTTTCGTAAAGTTATGACTTTATTCTCATAATATTATGACTTTTTTCTCGTAAAGTTATGACTTTATTCTGGAAATCTCCGATTTTTTTCCCTCAATGTGGCCCTAAAGAAATTGTATGAAACCCATGACCAGAATAGTCATAAATTCTGTCATTGTGTTACTTATGGATTAAATCATAGTGAAAATAAATGATTCCCCTTTTTTGCTGAGGACCCCCCCTTACCCCCCTCAAGGACCCCCTGAGGGTCCCCAGACCTCACTTTGGGAACCACTACAAGGCTCCCTTTTATTAACTGCATGTTTTGGGAATTCATTATGTTCCCTCACTTAACATCAAACCTGTTAACTAATAAGACAAGTTACTTCATATTGTGTGAACGACTTTGTAACTTCGGCTGAATAATATTACTGAATATTTCTAAAGATTATAATGTTGTAACCTGAGTTGAGAGGGTGATATTAGCCAATAAGTCTCTTGTTAACTGATATAATATGAGCAACAACTAACTTCCTCATTGTTTGGAGACAGTGTTGGTGTAATTTAAGACAGCTGTTTAACAATAAGGGAATATCCAGCCCAACTTGTCCTATAGTGCTGCAGGGTGTTGGTGCTCCAGTATTGGCTGCTATAATATAACGTTACAGCTGGTTTTGCAGATCTGTCGGAGGAAGAGGAAGAGGAAGAGGAGGAGGACGAAGAGGAGGAGGGCTGGAGGCTGGGCCAGCGGAATGCTACGTGTCTGGGAAGTTTCCTTTTAAACCCCCCTCGTCTTCTTCTTCAGGACCAGTTTTTTGTGGAGGTTCACCGACTCGACTCCCTCTCCTCCAGCCCGGTGTGTGAAGTGTGAAGACCCGGTGTGTTCAGCAGTCCGACGGCGGTGTGTTAACCAGCGAAATGTCTGGAGTGAAGAAGCTTCGTACGGTGAGTAAAATGTGGAGAGATTAACAACTACAAATGCCAGCTGTCAGATTAGAAATGTTTGGTAAAAGTTCAGCCAAGTGTGTGTGAGAGCCGCCAGCGCCCTGAGATGTAAAACTCCTCCCAACTAAGAGTGTCTTATTATACTAAACCACAACACTGACTATCCGCTATATGTGCTCCTGGTTGACAGTGACCTTGTCCTTCAAAGTAACTACAATGTTGCCTTTAAAAGCTCATTTTCTGCACTATGTTCTGCCTCTTTACTGTAGGTGACTACCAGGTGTGAAGGCTACAGACTTGCCTTGACTGTGAATAGGCTGGTTGTTGTAGTAAGGTATAGAGGACATGTCAGTGTGGCCCATTCATATTGTAGTTTGGGGGAGAAAGAGGCCACTGTTTCACAGATGCTGCATATGCACAGTCTATATGTGCTGCACAGGAATGCTACTATATAGCATGCCTAGAGAGTCAAACCAATTAGAATAACAAGAAAAACCAGTAAATACCATTACCTGTTGGCTCAATAATGTACATTAACAAACCTGTTTTGTGTCTTTATACAGTATGAAAGCTTTTTTCCCCCCCTATGCAGCTTTAAGATCACCTGTGATTTTTTTTTTATTAAAGCACCCAAAGTGTTATTATTACTGTGACAAAGCACCCTTACTATTTTCCCATTATTGCATATAGACAGATAGATAGATAGATAGATAGACTGATAGTAACTTTATTGATCCCGAGGGAAATTCAAGTTTCCAGCATCACAGTTCCATAGTGCAAAACATGTTAGTAAAAAATATGCCTTCAGTTGAGAAATTTCATACCACTTTATAATCAAAATGTTTATTTTTTTGTGATTTCCTGAGAAAGAGGATGTAAGCTGTCCTGGGAGCAAGAGGAAAAAAGAGTTACGTAATAATAACAAGACTTTATAGCACATTTCTTACCCAGGAATGCAGCTGAAAGTGCTTCTTCAACAGAACAACTTAAATGTAAAAGCGAGCAAATTGAAACGAGGGGAAGAGATCAAAGATTAATTCAAATTGAAAAAAGCATGTCCAAAGTTTTCTCTTTAAACAATACGCACTTATGAGGTGCCATGATGTGGAAGAATAGTGTCTACAGCTGTGGGTGTGTACATGCACAAACTGTATTGTCTGTGTCCATTGATTATGACATTATACTCATCATTAGAGCGTGTAACTTATTTTTTTGTGCTGCTTACTAGCTGTGAGTAACAGCTGTGAGTCACTTCGAAATGCTGACCGAGGTAGATTAACGCCATTTGATGATGACAAATGATGACAGTACTATACATTTACATCCTTCCGCCGTATTGAACGTCACGTTTTTGTTACCAAACTGCACATTTCTTGAAAAAACTTTTAGTCATATTTGGTGTGATTTCTATTTTTTCATACCAGCACTGCCCAGACTGGATTATCCATAAACCCAGCACATTTATGAGTCCCCTCCACAAGGAAGACAACCGTAATAAAGTATAACTTTATGTGGTGATCTTCCCCACTTCCTTGATTGAACCACACCCTTATGCGTGGTGAATCAAGGTCATTGACTTCTACAATCACGGCTGTGTTTGTGTGTGGAAAAATGGCTCTTTAAATGCAGATTGTCAGACTGAAACCCTTGTGGCACGGTCTTGTATGTTATGTATAACCCTGGGTGGAGGCAGGTTATAAGCACAGCGGGACAGTGATAAAGAGGAGGAAGAGTAGGCGGGCTGCAAAAAGTGAAGCCATGGGATGGATGTAGGGAAGAGGGGAAAGTGGGTGCAGAGGGCGAACGTGTGCCACTGCCACATCATCGCTGGGCTGCAGGCAGCACACTGGCCACATTGTGTCCGGTCAGTCCTCTCCCTTCCTCCTCCCCTCTAGAAGTCAATACAGCCCCATTTATCCACAGCCTGCTCCACACAGTCACTCTCAACAGGGCATGTAAAACCAGTTATGCTATGCTAAACTGAGTGTGAATCACTGTTGTGTTAGTTTTGCATGATATGACGAGTCTTTGTTATGTCAAACAAACTCAAAGTTAGATGGTTTAATGTGACCAGCCCAATCCTGTTTGGCTATTTTTTTACATCCATCTACCATAATTAACTCCCACCAGAGAGACACTTTGGCTTCTGTCTGTCTGAGCATGTGTTCTTCTGTCTCAGGATCTCAACAGGTCGACCAATGTCGTGTACCAGGCCCACCATGTCAGCCGGAGCAAGAGAGGGCAGGTCGTGGGCACCAGGGGAGGCTTCAGAGGCTGTACCATCTGGCTCACCGGTAAATCTCTACGGTCTTATATGACATCCATGTATTGGTCATGAGGTGGCTGCCACATAGGAACCATACGGGTTAATCTGATTTTAAAAACAGTGGCGCAGTCATGCTTATATGTCTTGTCACATTTTTTTTGATCTAGGTTTGTCAGGTGCCGGGAAGACCACCATCAGTTTTGCCCTGGAAGAGTTCCTCATGTCCCATGCTATTCCTTGCTACTCACTGGACGGAGACAACATTCGCCACGGCATGAACAAGAATCTGGGCTTCTCCGCCGAAGACCGCGAGGAGAACATCCGTCGCGTTGCCGAGGTGGCCAAACTGTTCGCAGACGCCGGGCTGGTGTGCGTTACCAGTTTCATCTCTCCTTACGGCAAGGTCAGAAAACAGTTGAAGTCTTGTGCTGCTGTTGCATATCTGTTATTCAGATAGCTGAAAACAATGAAACAATTGAATGTTTTATCCAAAAAGTATCAGTATACTCTGCAGTAACTGCACTGTTTTTCTTCCACAGGATCGTGACGAGGCGAGGAAGATCCACGCAAGCGCCGGACTGCCGTTTTTCGAGGTGTTTATCCACGCTTCTCTGGAGGTGTGTGAGAGCAGGGATGTAAAAGGGCTTTACAAGAAGGCTCGCGCCGGAGAGATCAAAGGTCGGTGCGACAGCTCTCGCCTTAGCAAACTTTCACCCAATGTTTTTCATGCTGCCTCTCTATGAGCGTCACAAGTAATGCCAAACCGCAGTTCACTCTAACCTTATTAAAATGAAATGTAAATGCTGATTTGTGGTCTCACATTTGTTGCCAGGTTTCACTGGAATTGACTCAAAGTACGAACGTCCCGAGGCATCAGATCTAGTGCTGAAAACCGGGGAGCTCACAGTGAATGAGTGCCTCCACCAGGTGTTGGAGCTGCTCAGGGACCAGGTGGGTGTAACACAGCCCACTGTACTATACACATTGTATCTCACACAGGCCTTCTTCACATACTTGCTAACCTTGAGACCTGGCTGTCCTCCCCCAGAAAAATATGAGTTCAGAGACTTTGTTTCCTTCATTCTGGTGACTTTTAAAGAATGAACAGCATTGCTGCAACAGTATTTTTATGTTAATCCGGCCTACTTTTAATTTTACTTTTAATTCTCAGGAAAGAAAACTGAAAAATTCTCCCCTCTGGCGTGAACTTGTGTGAATCTCTAGCGTGAACTAATATTTATCAGATTTGATTCATTTTTTGCGCCTGCTTGAGTATTTCTTTCTCTTAATACTCTCCATTTCTCTCTCCCTCTCTCACTCACTGACGGCCGTTTCAGACACAACGCAACAACGGCACCGCTGCGCTCTGAAACCCGTTATTTCCAATGGCTTGCGTCGCGCCACGACAGCTTTTCGCTGCGTCGAGCAAAGCCAAAGTTGGGCCCCGCACGCTGTGATGTGCAGCGAGCATAGCTCAAACCGCGTTGTGTCGTGAACAGCCCTCTACCGCCGGGAAACGACATTAGGTGTAGCTCTATTATCGTCCGGGTGGAAACAGTGAGGCTTATACACTCTGTACAACGCCAGAAACAGGTTGAGATAATAAGGGCAATGAGAAATGGGAGTCTCCCGGGAAAATCAGGACGGTTGGCAAGTATTCTTCATCAGCGTCAGTCGGTTTACATTGTCGGATGTTAGTACACGGAAAACTATATCCTTATTTAAACAAGCAGATTATGCCTCAAAGCTATACTAACTGGTTCCCTAAAACTAAACAATGATTTTAGACGGTACACATGAAGAAAACGTACTGCTCTGTCAGTCCTGGATTTTCCAGTTCTCCAGCCAGAAGGCTTTCACATGAAAGAGGAGGGGTTTGTAACAACTAGAGACAGATAACATCCTGGTGACCTTCAGATGGTGTTTGGTTGCTCAGAGCAGATGACTCTATTGATTACAGAGGGAATAGTAGGTCATAGCAGCAGCAAAAAAACAAGGATTAAGCTGAAAGAAATGAACAACAGCATCTGCACACAATATAAAACATATGATATTAAAATAACAGGTTATTAAGTCTAGAAATAATTTATTTTAAATGACTTGTGCTGTAGAATACTATAGAGGAACCTATAGGAAATAAAAAATAAGGTATTCTCTTGTACTCAGTGCCATATTTGGCCACCCAAGGATCATTTATAATCATTTATAAATTCATGCAAATGAATTACAGATCAGGTCATAGATACAGACACAAAGTTCACATTACACTGTACAATGTTGGCATGTCATCACTGTGATGTTTTTATTTGTCACAATCTAAATCACAAAAGTCAAACAGGAATGACAAGTGTAACCCTGACAACAGAACACAACCAAT
Organism: Adelosebastes latens; assembly: GCA_916700685.1. NCBI lineage: Eukaryota > Metazoa > Chordata > Actinopteri > Perciformes > Sebastidae > Adelosebastes > Adelosebastes latens. The sequence continues at coordinate 23,924 of CAKAKR010065249.1, forward strand.
AATAGGTCTTCATAGAGACATAGAGAAACAGTGGCATTGCTTCTGCTGCCGATAAAGTTAATGAGTAAACATGGCTCCGTCACTGAGGCAGAGGTGACTTACATTTAAATAAAACAATGTTGTGTCAATTCAACCAGTTTGCTGGTTAAGCTGGCTTCCTGTTCCCTGAGGCTAGGAGGATGGGAATGTAGTTGCAGTGATATACAGATCCCTCTCAGGAATGTCCTGTCATGGATATACTGTATACATACTGTGTATTCACATATATTTGCAAACAGCTGTTGAGAGATTCAAGCACATAAAAAAATAAATTGTGAGTGTAGCCCTCAAGCCAGAAGAGTCAGGAGAAGAAATAGAAGGTGAAATGGCAGTTGTATGATATATTTTTGGATATTCACAATTATACAAGTGTTAGGTAGGCAACAGTGTATTAACTTGAAAAGAAAGCAGGAGCACTGTAGAATGACAAATATGCAGGGTAGAAAAGATTAACGTATTTCCACACCTACTATATCATACATTAGAACATTTTGTGGAAAAATCTGGCATCGCAAGATTATACACCGAGATGAAAATGCATTATTTGCACCAAGAACTAAAGCATACATGTGAATGTAAACATGCATTTACATGCATGTTGTGTATTTCTTCATAAATGCCCCAAGGCATGGTCTGTGTCATAGCAGGTTTGAGTCATTTCTACGTAATGTTCACTGGGGAAACTGAGCCAGGTGTAATTTGCTTTACTACGTGAACAGTCATGCCATTTCCTTCTGTGGTGGGAGTAAAATGACACAGACACATCCTAACTGTAAATTACGTAAGTGTTGAATGCTCATTCAATTGCTCATATTATTGGGCAATCTGGTAATATTATTGCATTTCCGAAAATATTTTATCCTTTTTATCTGCTAACATTAAATGACAACAATTTATTAGGCACTGGTATGGACATTGACATGTGATGGCATGTTAATGATGTTTTAATGTATACACAATGCACAATTACAATGCAATTACACATCAAAACAAAAGGGAGGTAGCAGGGATTATCAGTATATTTCTCCAAAGGCCTCAGTCTGTTTTCCTAACTCCAGCACTCACAACCCCAAGTAGCCAGCTGCTGGTTTATTTCTTGTCTATTAATAGTGACTAATTTAGGCTTCAGACAACAGGTAAATGCATAAAACGCTACCTGTAGGATCGAAAACCAACAAAGGAGGACAAAAACCTAATTGATATTGCAAATAAGGCAGCAGGCTTTAGAAATATAACAAAGTGCCCCATTTATTCATTTCATCGTGGCTTCAAACTCAACATTGACAAAAATTGTTCCTTAGTTGAATAAAGATTTCTAAATTTATATGGAACATTTGACAGTCAATCTTCTCAGCCAATTAGACAGTTATCAGGCCATGAAATGGGCGTTATCGATCGCTATAAGCCTCATAGATATGGGTCAGTAGGGCCCTGCTACACCCACTAGTAGGTTTTATCAGTGGCGGCTGGTGGAAAGTTTTCTAGGTAGGGCTGTGCCACATCCAATCAATTTCAGCAAACATCCCTGTATGATTTAATGCAAAAAAGTGAAGGTATCAAAAACACATTACTACTTTGCAGTTAAATAATCAACATTATTTTATTCCAACAGGAGCAGTAAAGAATGCTTAGAAAAACACAACAGTATAACATGTACTCAGTGGTGGAAAGTAACTAAGTACATTTACTCAGGTACAATTTAATGGTACTTGTACTTTACTTGAGTATTTCCATGTTCTGATACTTTCTACTTCTTCTCCACTACATCTCAGAGGGAAATATTGTACTTTTTTACTCCACAACATTGATTTAATAACTTAAGTTACTTTACAGATTCAGATTATTAATACAAAATATAATCAACGAATAAATGATGATGTATTATTATAGATTAAACTACCCAGCAGTATACAAAGTCATTAAAATGAGCTCCACCTTTACCAGCTACAACATTAAAGTGATGAACACATTATTGCATCAATAAGTATAATCAAATAATATACATTATTCTGCATAATGTTTACTTTATGTTTGGTACTTTAAGTATATTCATATGCTAATATTGTTGCACTTTTACTTAAGAAGGATTTTGAATGCAGGACCCTTACTTGTAACAGAGTATTTCTACATGGTAGTATTGCTACTTTTACTGAAGTACAAGATCTGAGTACTTCCACCACTGCATGTATTATAATACAATAATAAACATGTAATACAATACTAATGTAATATAACAATATAACATGTAATAGAAATGTTTACTTAATGTGATGCTCCTATTGACATTGCTTTGTTTGGTAAACCAATAGTGAGGTAAAGATCAGGGGAAGTAAACAGGAAGTGTAATTAGGAAAACTGCTGTTAAGTTCTGAAGCTATTTGGACACCTGAATGTACATAAGCACGGGACTCAAGTGCTCTGAGGTGTAGAGATAGTATTACTGGTGTTAAACTGCTGTTAAGTCCTGAAGCTGTGGCAGCCGCACATTCTCTGGTGCTTGCTGTCATTTACCTTTTCCCTGGTGTTTTTTTGGTTGAATTGCTGAGTGATTAGAGGGTTACTCAGTTCACCTGTTGCGCAGGGTGTGGGGACTGGCTCTTAAATGATAGTTGAGAGCAGCTTGGTGCATTCCCCTCTTGGCCAATCAGGGTGTAACGACGCCCTTTCGGTAGGGCTTAAAAGAGGAGGGAAACTGCACACCCAGGGTCATTCTGATCTCTCCTTCACTAAATGCAACATGTGTTATCAGCCAAACCAGAAACTCTGGTCTGTTTTAGGCCCTTTTGAGATTCTGTGCTCTTTGTGTTTTGTTTATTGAGAGTGTTGACTATCCTAGTTGGGGAAACAAAATAAATACCAATCAATTGGGTTACCTGCACTAGGACGTTTAGGTGCTATTTGTGCAAGAATCTGGCTTGCCTCACGATAGCCTAACGCCTGCAGGCTGTATTTTGTTATTCTATTCATTTGTTGATTTTCAATGAAACCCTTTATACCCATTTCTTTTAGTGTATTTTATTTGGGGAAACTTTAAAGGAGGGTAAAAGGAAAAATAAAAACAATATTTCAGTTTCCTTAATTGTTTGTTATCGTAGAGGCATTTGTTCATTATCGAAGAGGCATTTGTTCATTATTATTATTAAGGAGGCATTTTATTTTATATTATTATGTGGATGGGAACGCTTTTTCAGTCTTCTGCCTGAACAACTAAAGTCTGGGGAAATCAGTACCGCCACAAAGCTATTCAGACACCTGAATGTACAGAAACATGGACTCTAGTGGTCTGAGCTGTAGAGATGGTAAACTCCTGCAACACTTGTGCTTCAAAACTCTCTCACCTTACTCATAAGGCACAACCACAACACATTCACAGATATTAATACTACATAAAATACAGTTAACAAGAACAATACAACTAATTTAACGGTCCCAATTAAATTGTGATGCCTCCATGACCAATTTAAGCAAATGAGACTGAGGACAACTATGTACAAGAAAAGTCAATGTGATGAGAAAGCCTGCATATTTTTGACAGCCTATTTGTTGAAGAATTTTGCTCTTCCCTCCTTCTGAGTGGCAAACCTCTCAATGACTTTCTTCTTAAAGTCAGGAATGTCTCTGACCAGTTTCTTCTCCATGGAGAGCATGGCCAGAGCATTAAGCTGATTCTTCATCACTTCATGGGCGGGTGCTGCTGGTCAGGTGCACTGTCCTCACACAGAGAGGAAATGGAGGCCCTGGTCCAAAAAAATATAGTTTGAGTTGCTAATTTGCCATCAGACTCCTTAATGTGCAATTCTATTCATTTTGTGCAATATACTCACTGTTGTTTACAGTATGTTTATATAATTCACTTTTTTTAAACTTTAGTCAGTTTTTTTTTGCATTTTTATATCACATTCATGAGCCAGATGCAAAGTCATTTTATTCTGCTGTGCATTTCGCCTGCGTATAGTCTGAATAACAATTAAATTAATCTTGAATCTTCAATAACAACTAGGCCTCTTCTAGAAATTGACCCGGTGGATTGTGTTTGATAAGACATTATGTTTCCTCACTGCAGTCCTGTGGCCGTCATCCAGCTGCGTAGCGATGTCCACTCGGCTTAGCATGGCCCTAGCGCCCTCTATTGGCCGGCCGCCACTGGGTTTTATCATCTATTCACATGGTAGACCACCGAAAGAAAGTATAAAAGAAGATGACAGCGACCTCTAGTGAAGTAGGCGTAGTAGGCCGCTACTGACCCACATCTATGGTGCTTATTGCGACCTGCGTAAACACCTATTTAATGGCCTGAAAACAGTCGAATCTCCTGGACCATTTAGAGCTTCACCTACTGTAGTCTCATGTTCACTAATGGAAGGTTAAAGGAGAGAAAGGGGAGGGAGAAAGAAAGAAGAAACAAAAGTCCAGTGCTAGTCGGTCAGGCATCTGACTAGTTTGAAAAATGCGAAACGGTCTCTGGTTCCAGCTTCTCAAACATAAAGATTTGCTGCTTTTCTTTGTCATTTGTGATAGCAAATGAAATATCTTTGGGTTTTGAACGGCTGGTCGGACAAAACAAGCTATCGTCATTTTGGGTTCTGGGAAATTGTGACGGATGTTTTTCACATTTTTTTGCCATTGTATACACCAAACGATTGATTAATTAACCGGGGAAACAAATCATCAGAATATTCGATAATGAGAATAATCATTAGTTGCAGCCCTACATCAATAACCATATCCAACTATAACATTAATATTCCCCTTTTCTCCTTGTATATAGAATATTGTACCAGGCGAGATCATGGAGGAGGTGAATGAACTCTTTGTTACGGAGAACAAGCTGAACCTTGCTGTGGCTGACGCAGACACGCTCCCCACCATCAGCATCACCAAGGTAACCCACCGCTCCAGCATACAGGCTTCTTTTTTATCACACAGCAAATGGACAAGGGGGTCAATACGGGACATGGCGGAGAGCGGCTCATGATGAGCCCATAAACATTCCCCACTGTTCGGTACCGGTGTACTAATGGTCTTCCCTGGGTACTAATAAAGACATAAAAGCCTACCAGGCATATAGCAGTGTGGAAATAAAGATAAATGAATCAGGGCAGCGCTTCAACCTCGTCTACGTACAAGTACTTTGAAGTGAACGTTCTTTCTAATTCTATCTTCTCAGTGGGCCCAGTCAAATGGTTATTTCACTCTCTATTTGTGGATTTGAAATGAGAAGGAAAGAATACATAATATCTCCTCCATCTCCAGTTTATCATTCATCCAAGGCTCCGTACGCAACATGTTATCTCAGACCATCTTGTTATGGTTTAATGAGGATTTTTTTGATGATTATCATGTCAGCAGCAATGTCTCATTCAAACGGAGCACAGTAAGTGTAACCCTGTACACCATCCAGCATTCCTACTTCCACAATCCATTGATTCTTTCATTCGTAGTGTAATTACAGACATGTTGATTAGTGTATTGACATTTACAATACACTGAATACCATCAGTGCAGTTAAATCCATACGTTAAGTGATTTGCATGCTGTTTCTAATGAGTGATTATTCTTTGTCCACAGTTGGATCTACAGTGGGTGCAGGTCCTGTCAGAAGGCTGGGCTAGCCCTCTGAAGGGCTTCATGAGAGAGAGGGAGTTCCTCCAGGTCTTACACTTTGGCAACCTGCTGGATGGTAAGAGACGGTCGTATTTAATTACTCTTCTTAGAACGTGCTAGGTTATTGTCCATACACCACTCAGCCCTACTTGGCATTTAGTGGTGTGGTTGCAGATTGCAACCAACCGAATACTCCTCCCTTTCCAAGACTGCGGTAAAGTGAGTCGCCAAGCGCAAAACCGGGGTTACGCCGTTCGCCTCGCTCAGAGCCCATCCTTACAAAAAAAAAAACAACTTGAGGAGCGACGGAAGTCAGACGGCGGCTGGCGGTACCATGGTTTGGCACTCTGCGGCTCACGTTACAGCAGTTTCACAAGCGTGTCAGAGAACTACGGTGGCCTTCGGGTAACGTAAAAACGTAAAAGGCTCTCTCTAGAACCAGTGTTTGGTTTGTCGGTTCTGGGCTACTGTAGAAACATGGTGGACTCCGTGTAGAGGACCCACTCCCTATATAGATATGAAGGGCTCATTCTAAGCTAACAAAAGCACAATGATTCTTAGTTTCAGGTGATTATGCACTAAAGAAAACATAGTTATGAATATTATATTCCATTTCTAATGATAGATCCCCTGAAATGTTACACAATGTTCTTTAAAACTATGAATGATTGTCTTTATGACTTGGAATTTTTATTTTTAAATACAACAGCAGCACTGTACAACAGAAAGATATATTCCATTCTAGAGAGTCTATTTCCAAACAGAGCTACCCAGTCACACCCCATCCAAACACTTTACATGTTCCTGAAGGACAGAACAGACAGTAAAATGTGTTTTACACAGAAACCCAACAGAAAAAGAATACAAAAGCTGCATACAACACATTTATACAGCCCGTTTTATGGAGAATTTTTTTCATACAACTGAACTGTCAATGTTACGGTCAGTTTGCATTTGTTCAACTACCACTTGGAGTGGCAGAAGCTGGACGTTTCAAACACTTATCCATTTCTTTCAGCTTTCTATTTCAGCTGTTTATCCATTACTTTTTGACATCTGTTGCCACTGTTTAGTCATTATTTTTAGCCAACTATTTGAAGTGTTTGTTCAATACTTCTTGCTACTGTTTAACTTTTCACCCCTGCTAACGAGTTTAACGCACTCTCAATTGCAACATGTGGTGTTCAAGTGTTCAGTTGACTCAATATGTGGATTTTCAAAATGATTTGTACCTCTCAAAAATCCTCCCACATACCCCCTGGCACCTGTAGAAGTACCCCGGTTCGGGAAAAACTACTAGTGCTTTGTCCCCAAACATAAATCATAACTTACTTATCAGATTTGATGAGTGTGGTAAATGGACTTGCATTTATATAGCGTCTTTCTAGTCTTCCGACCACTCAAAGCACATTACACTACATGTCAGCGTTCACCCATTCACACACACATTCATACACTGATGGCAGAGGCTGCCGTGCAAGGTGACATCCATCAGGATCTAATCTAAATATTCATTCACACACACACACACACACACACACACACCACGCACAGCCTTTGGGGTCAATTTGGGGTGAAGTGCATTGTATTAGTTTTCTTACTGTTTATAGCATTGTGTAAATTACATTTTTGTGATGATATTTACTCACTGATTGAGATCACTGCATCCTCTTCTGTCTCAGGCGGGGCCATCAACCTGTCTGTTCCCATCGTCCTGCCTGTCAGCGCTGAGGTCAAGCGGGAGCTGGACGGTTGTGCGGCCGTAGCTCTGGAGTACCAGGGTTCACGCGTGGCTATTCTCAGGAACCCCGAGTTCTACCCACACCGCAAGGAGGAGCGCAGCGCCAGACAGTGGGGCACCACTTGTCCACAGCACCCTTACATTAAGGTGATAAGGCATTCATCAAATATCTTCAACATGCACAGTCAAAATTGTAATGTCTTCCACATGAAAAGACTACTCCACTTTAATTTCACTGTGTCAACATTGAACTTTGTCATTTTGTGGCAAATAAAACATAAATCAAGTCCCAGAAAAATATTACATATTATTAAGTTCAAAGGCACCTGAATATTAATACAGGTAATTATTTGATTCCTTAAAAAAGATATTCTGTTTATGACCTTGATCAGATGGTTATGGAGGGAGGCGATTGGCTGGTAGGTGGTGACCTGGAGGTGCTGGAGCGGATCAAATGGAACGACGGACTTGACCATTACCGCCTCACTCCGCAGGAGCTCAAGCAGAAGTTCAAAGACATGAAAGCAGGTTAGAAAATCAAAATGACTAAATCGCACAACTACAGTAACAATCAGGGAACACACAATGGCATACAATGTGTTGCAAGTAGCTACTGGTGTGACACTTATGATTAATACTATTTAATACAAAACATCCATCGCAGCTGGTGAAGAAATTAATAAACATAAACATTAAAAGCAATGTATTTAGCAGTGCACCATTTGTCTTTCAGAAGAACTTGACAAAGGACCAGATGCAAAAATAAAATGGTAAATTTAAAGCTGCATGGCAATGTTTGTGATCTGTGTTCAGTGATCAATGGAGACAAAAAAGTAAAGTAACAAACAATGAAATATGATCTCCTGTTTTTACTCTCACTTGCTCACTTTGATGTGAATGCTGCATTCAAGATTATGTCATTTATTTATCACCCCAATACAGTATGTGTTCATTTTAGTTTTTCAGCATTCTTTGCTGCTCTTTGGTCCCATCCTGAGTTTTGTTACTAGTGTGAGCATGTTGTGATGTGCACTTAACAGATTATAATATTCTATATTTTTTTTTATTGTTAACAAACTCCACAAAAAGACCAAAACCATCAATCCATTAGTCGTTCGTCCCTCAATACTTTGTCTGTGGCTTTCACACTCAAGTCTGTTTATTCCTACTGAAGAACTAAAAACGGTTAAAAAATAAGTACGTAATATGTACTTTCATTGTTTAAAAAAAGGTTGAATGATTTCCTAAAATAGACAGGGACTGTAGTTTTTAGCAAACATTACTCAAACAGAAGGATGTAGGGCATTTGTTGGGAACTATTTCCTGCTGTAGATTTGTTATGCTTGTGATTATTTAGGACGGTATATTTGGGATCGACAAAAAACAAACAACACTGTTCATGTTCGTAGTAATGATGTCACCCGGTGCAACGTTGATTAGTTTCTGGACAACAATGGAGCTCTATGACTTGGAAGAATAAGCTATATTAGGTTTTGCTACACATAAAATACTTGTTAGTGACATCAATTCATTGTTGGTTATTTGTGGGATTTGTTGACAATAAGAAAATACAGAATATCAACAGACTTTAACACAAACCACGAGCAATTCTGATGCCAAATTTATGAAATATAAGAGTTTGAGTTACGTGAATGGTATTATGAGCATGTTTACTGTGACAGTTATTAAAATGCACAATAATCTTCACATAATTTGGCCTGCACAGATCACGAAACCCAACAGCTCCGTTGTACTGTACTACTGCCGATACTATTACTGTTATGTGAACTTTATTTTGTGCTTCTCCGTGTTTTCCCCCTTAGATGCAGTATTCGCGTTCCAGCTGCGCAACCCGGTCCACAACGGTCACGCCCTGCTGATGCAGGACACCAAGCGCCGTCTGCTGGAGCGAGGCTACAAGAATCCAGTCCTCCTGCTTCACCCGCTCGGCGGCTGGACCAAAGATGACGATGTGCCGCTGGAGTGGCGGATGAAGCAGCACGCGGCTGTCCTGGAGGAGGGCATCTTGGACCCAGCCAGCACTATTGTTGCCATCTTCCCATCGCCTATGATGTACGCTGGACCCACAGAGGTGAGGAGGATCGGTTACTTATTGTTAACGAGGTTACGGTCACTCCGACTCTCTACTGTTCAACCATTTACCCGTGATATGCATGTGTGATTGAATATTAACGCGCATGTGTTCCAACGTCTCATCAGGTTCAGTGGCACTGTAGAGCCAGAATGATCGCCGGAGCCAACTTCTACATTGTTGGCAGGGACCCTGCTGGCATGCCCCATCCGGAGACTAAGCAGGACCTGTATGACCCCACTCACGGAAGCAAGGTCCTCACCATGGCCCCGGGCCTCACCTCTGTGGAGATCATCCCCTTCCGGGTCGCTGCCTACAACAAGTCCAAGAAGGCCATGGACTTCTATGACAAAGAGCGGTGAGTGAAGAAAAAGAAGAAGTCTGCAGATGTTTCTTGCATGTCCTGTTGTCTACATATTATTAATTTTGTCTAATTGTTTTTTAACATATTGGTGCCCACAACTGACTTTAATTTGAACTTAATTTCCTTTGGTGGAAGTGTTCTCTATACAAATGTGAAGACATTTTCAAAATCGGTCAAACCGTTTGGTTGAAAAGTGCGTTTTCCTTATCATACCATATCTATTATTTGGGCACATGACGGGACTACTGTTTTTGCAATAGACTCCATCACGTTTTAGGAAAAAACAGTATAGTCCCATGTGCCCAAATAGTAGATATAGTATGATAAGAAAATGTCTGTATCTCAGAAACTACAAGGAGCACAATCAAGTATTTGGTATCTATGAATTCATAACAACTTGAATATCAAAGATATGCACATATATGCAGTGTAAAGAAAAAAAATTAAAAAGGGAAAACATTTAATAATCACTTAACCTAATTTTCCAAAAATCCTGATTTTGACTATTAATAAAAGTGTGACTTTTCATGTGATCTAAAAATGTCAAAGTTGTATTGTTAGGTACTTTCCCAAAGTATGGCCGTACCAAATTTCAAGGCTTTTGACCAATCAGAACAAATGTTGTGGCATTTTTTCCTTGTCATACTAAATATAGTCTTTGAGCACAAATGGGTTAAAAAACATGGAATCTACTGACATGGTTGTCCTACAGTGAACCCAAGTGCAAGAAAACTGGAGCAAAAGGACAAAGTGCAGTAGATCATTAGTGCTCACCACATTTTTTTCCAGACTTGCTGTGAAATTCTGACTCAGCATTACATTACACTATCCTGCCCACATTTTTAGGCCCAAATCTTTCAAGCCGAAACATGAATTTTATGGAGATGTAAACCATCTGTGACCCCGCATCTAATCTTGTTCATACTGCAAATAGATTGTAGTATATAAATCTTAAGACAACCCCCTTAGGCTCAGTCTTGTAGATTTATATCCACCTTTCGGTATAGGTGTAATTATATGAATTCTAAATATTCTAATAGTGCACAACACTTCTAATAACCTGTCCTGCCCTTACCTCATTCCTCCCTCTCTTAGACATGCCGAGTTTGAGTTCATCTCTGGAACCAAGATGAGGAACATGGCTCGGGGCGGAGATAACCCTCCAGATGGTTTCATGGCCCCCAAGGCCTGGAAGGTGTTGGTCGAGTACTACACCTCTCTGCAGAAAGACAAGTAATCAACACAGCGCTCAGCTCACCAGTGAAAAGCAGTTAAAGGGGCATAAATAGACACCCTCCCCTCCAGGAGTATTTTACTTAGATTTTTGTTTTTATACTGTACAAAAACACTAATTTAGATTGCTATAAATAATGAGTCATTCTGGCAGGGGTGGGTGTTTTGTTCAAGTCTTCACCAAATCAAAACGACTTCTCTTAAGCAGTTAAAGCATTACATTCCTATAAAACTATGTGATTTATAAATACATTGTATTATATATGCATATTAACTTAAGCTACGTATTTTAATAAATTAAAGGTAAGTTGAGATTTTTATTTTTAAAATTTAGGAGCACATCCCAAGACAGGGAAATCAATTTTGATATTTACATGTAATATCTGACAAAAAAAAATCACTTTTTATAGCATTTTATGGCAATTATATCACCGTCTGTCGACCTGAATGAAAGTTACTTGCAGTTGTATCACTGCCCACAGTGCCTATTTGTTCTACACGTAGGCCATGAATGTTAATGAATTCATCCTGTTAATGTTTCATATTATTGTGAAATACAACATTGATTTTTTTGTAATAATGTGAAAGTGCCTTCCTCTCAAATGTCAACGTTATAAAACAGACTTTTATTTAATTTCTTGCTGACGTTTGGCTGAAATGTCTCTCAGATTTGAGTGATTTTATAAAGCGGGCACGTGCATTCATGTAATAAAAACCTGCAGTTTTAGGAAGACAAATGCAGTAATAAAGAAGCTCATTTGTTATTTTGAATCATTGGTGACTGCCTGATACCGGGATATTGTGTACTGTAACCTAAACAAGATGCATTTTAATGTAATGGATTAAAAAAATAATCTTTTCCGTGATACCTTTGTCCTGATTTGTCTATGTGGTTATATAACACATTAACTTCTGTCTGTACAAGGTGCATACTTGTCAAGTGAAGGTTAAAGGTCGAAGGGCAGTGTGGCATTCTGGGGCTGCAAAGCCAGAAGTGCAGTGCAGCCATCTGCTGGCAAGAAGTGGTACAGGAAAACACTAAAATAACGGAACCAAGTAAATGCATGTAAAAGGGCACAGTCACTGTGGGTTTCTCTGACGGGGTGGGCTTGATAACTGCACTCATCGTGATAACTTCTCTCACTGACACCAGAGCCAAATATAGTCCTGTCCTTTCTACCTGTTGTCTTTCTGTTAAATGGAGGGTGAACTTGGACAAGCAGCAGTCAACAGTGGAGATGTTCTTTAAAATGGTCTAATATCTTGTGCACATTTGAATTTTAAAACACTGGGTTTGGCTCTGGATTGGCTTTGCCAGCCCGATCTTTTATAACAGATTAAGGAGATCCTGAGACGCTTTCAAATTATACTTAAGAGATGGTTGAGGGAAGTTGAAGGACTGATTAATTTTGCCAGTCATTAAGCTGTAAGGGCTTACATTTCTACGAGATGAGTGTTCTTCTATGAGGAGAACCAGTATCCCCTGTAAGAAGCAGATTCCCAATTAGCCTCACATGGGATCAGATCATTTAATCTGCGATGTTCCAGGTAACCCCATTTAAATCTGCTGAACTGCACCCTCAGTACTTTATAAAATCTCCAACTACTGTACATCCAACATGCCATGTCACTGAGAAATGACCAGGACAGCTACTGGTGTAAATCTCTTGTGTCCTATACAGGCCTAATATTTCTGAATGTAGGTTAACTGTATTTTAACACCCCAAAAGTCACATTTCCACTCAGGTGTTGCAGTGCTGGCATGAAGGTTGATGTGCAAGGCTGCTTATTATATATATTATAAAAATGAAAATGTTACAGATTCTATGTGGAATGGTTTGCACAGCTGTGTTGCATGAAAGTGGATTGAGTAGGGCCTCCTTGGTTCCAGATGTAGGCTGCTGACGTTTACACACAGTTCATTAGGAGAGATTGTGTCCTCAATCATTTTGCATTATGGACGTGAAGATCATGAAAGTGAGGCCCATCTCATGCTGTTGCTGGTGCTGTTTGGCTTTAGCATTAATGGGCCTACCGAAAGGCAGGACGCAGTCACATGCAGTGATTTTTGCCGGCGTGGTGGAAATTAATCTGAGCTGCATCTAACGATTATTTTTGTTATCGATTAATCTGCAAATTGGTTTTCCAATTAATCACTTAATCGATTGGTTATTTTAGAAAATTGGGGAAATTTCTATCACAATTTCCAGAGTCAAAGGTTGGATTGTTGTCACAAAAATCCAAAACCAAAGATATCAATTTTACTATCATAAAGGAATTAAAAATAAAACAGCAAATGTTTTACGCAATTGGAACCAGTGAAATTCTGGCACTTAAAATAAACTAATAGATTAATCGATAATCAAAATGCTTGCCGTTTGATTGTCTGTGGATTGACTGATTGATTATATGACTAATCGTTTCCGATCTAATCCAAGCCACGTAGAACCTTAACCTGGAATTTACTTCAAATAAATATTTTGGATGCATTCAACATTTTGATTACTTCTTTGTGTGTTTGTAAAGTTAATTATTATTATTATTATTATTATTATTGTTATCCTAATGTATCGTGAATTATTTAGGTTATTAGTGTATCTTTAATTTTATTTGCATGATGTAATGTTTTTTTTCCCTGTTAGTATGTGTGTCAATGACAACAATGTTAACCATAACATTACAGTCTGTGGTCAATGCAATTAATAACAGTTAATTTGAGAAGATTGTATGAAGCAGGAAATGAATTACTACAAAGTAAACTAATTTTCCACTGTAATCATAATAAATGTACTGGTAGGAATTTTTAAAAAAACAGCAAATGTTTACGCAATTGGAACCAGTGAAATTCTGGCACTTAAAATAAACTAATAGATTAATCGATAATCAAAATGCTTGCCGTTTGATTGTCTGTGGATTGACTGATTGATTATATGACTAATCGTTTCCGATCTAATCCAAGCCACGTAGAACCTTAACCTGGAATTTACTTCAAATAAATATTTTGGATGCATTCAACATTTTGATTACTTCTTTGTGTGTTTGTAAAGTTAATTATTATTATTATTATTATTATTATTGTTATCCTAATGTATCGTGAATTATTTAGGTTATTAGTGTATCTTTAATTTTATTTGCATGATGTAATGTTTTTTTTCCCTGTTAGTATGTGTGTCAATGACAACAATGTTAACCATAACATTACAGTCTGTGGTCAATGCAATTAATAACAGTTAATTTGAGAAGATTGTATGAAGCAGGAAATGAATTACTACAAAGTAAACTAATTTTCCACTGTAATCATAATAAATGTACTGGTAGGAATTTTTAAAAAAACAGCAAATGTTTACGCAATTGGAACCAGTGAAATTCTGGCACTTAAAATAAACTAATAGATTAATCGATAATCAAAATGCTTGCCGTTTGATTGTCTGTGGATTGACTAATTGATTATTTGACTAATCATTTCAGATATAATCCAAGCCACGTAGAACCTTAACCTGGAATTTACTTCAGATAAATATTTTGGATACATTCAACATTTTGATTACTTCTTTGTGTGTTTGTAAAGTTAATTATTATTATTATTATTATTATTATTATTATTATTATTATTATTATTATTATTATCCTAATGTATCATGAATTATTTAGGTTATTAGTGTATCTTTAATTTCATTTTGTATGATGTAATGTTTTTTTTCCCTGCTAGTGTGTGTGTGTCAATGACAACAATGTTAACCATAAAATTACAGTCTGTGGTCAATGCAATTAATAACAGTTAATTTTAGAAGATTGTATGAAGGATTATTATTATTATTATTATTATTATTATTATTATTATTATTATTATTATTATTATTATTATTATTATTATTATTATTATTATTATTATTATCCTAATGTATCATGAATTGTTTAGGTTATTAGTGTATCTTTAATTTTATTTTGCCTGATGTAATGTTTATTTCCCTGTTAGTATGTGTGTGTCAATGACAACAATGTTAACCATAAAATTACAGTCTGTGGTCAATGCAATTAATAACGTTAATTTGAGAAGATTGTAGGAAGGATTATTATTATTATTATTATTATTATTATTATTATCCTAATGTATCATGAATTATTTAGGTTATTAGTGTATCTTTAATTTTATTTTGCATGATATAATGTTTTTTTCCATATTATTATTATTATTATTATTATTATTATTATTATTATTATTATTATTATTATCATTATTATTATCCTAATGTATCATAAATTCAAGCCCTTTAATGTCATTGTGTAGTACAACGAAATTAGATTGTGACAATCCCATAGGTGCTAATGAAAAGATAATACAATAATACAAAATATAAAATATAAAAAATATAAAAGATAATACAATATAAAATATAAAAATACAATATGTATATTGATGAGCCAGATTATTGCACAAAGTCTCCATCAGATAATTATATAATTAATTAGTTAGGTTATTGGTGTATCTTTAATTTTATTTTGCATGATGTAATGTTTTTATTCCCTGTTAGTGTGTGTCAATGACAACAATGTTAACCATAAAATTACAGTCTGTGGTCAATGCAATTAATAATTTGAGAAGATTGCATGAAGCAGGAAATGAATCACAACAAATTAAACTAATTTTCCACTGTAATAATAAATAAATGCACTGATAGGTTACAAAAAATATATATATTTTCTCCAGCCTTGAAATGACAGTTTAAAACCACAAAAAAGTGACATTATATGTTGGAAACTTCCCTAATTACAGCAACACGTGATCACTTTGACAGAAGGGGGAGCGTCGCATGCGGACTCACTTTTATATCCTTCCGCCTAGAAGCACAAAAAAATAACTCCATTGTTGTACGCTTTTTTTATGGTTAAAACACTTATAAGTATTCTTTGGTTATCATCTAATATTAATTATTAAAACAATATAAGTTAACGCTGCATTTTGCGCGGTTTTTAATTAAAACTGCGTGGAACTATATAGTGACAGCGGAGTGATATTTGTTGTGTTAAAAAATCCCAGCCTGCTCTACCTTCTTTTTTTCCTTCTTCGGTGGAGGGAGGCCATGATGGGAGCCTGAAGAGAGTTCAGCTGGAGCAGAGAGAGAGAGAGAGAGAGAGAGAGAGAAGAAGAAGAAGAAGAAGAAGAAAGATGATTCCCCGGGACGGAAACTGTCAAACAAATCTCTGCAGATTGCTCATCTTTGTATAAGTCCCGTAGATACTCAAGGTGGAGCCTGTCACTTTCTTTTTTTCACATGTATTTTTCTGGCAATCAGTCGATGACAATGTTGACTCGTTAGAGGAGGCTTTTCGGATCGAACGAGGAGGAGGTAGCCATAGCTATTGTTGCTAAGCTAGCTGGTTGCTAAGCTAGCTGGTTGCTAAGCTATCTAGCTGCGTTCTAGAGTGTGTGACTTGGATATATATTGTTCTCTCCATCCTCTTCATCGCTGTCTCATTGAGCCATCGTCGTCTTCTTCTTCTTCTTGTTGGACCGTGTATCTAAAAAGGACAACTGCATGTATTTAAATCGGGGCTGTTTTTTTTGCAAGACGAGTTGCAGGATTGGGGGAGAAAAGTCTGGGCCTGTAACGGAGGAAGCAGCAGAGCAAGAAGGCCTCGTCTTTATGATCCAGAGAAGCCTTTCTAATCCGACAGCCACTGCTAGCTCTGCTGCTGGCTAGCACCGTCTTCTCTCTCTGCAAAAAGGACCCGAGACTCCACCGACTGCGACACAGATACAAGAAAACCCTCCTTATAGACTCCTGTCAACCTGCTACAATGGCTGCGATTATAAAAGAAATGGTCAGCCGGAACAAAAGGAGATATCAAGAGGATGGCTTCGACCTGGACTTAACATGTATCCTTCCCATTGTGTATTCCTCATTTTCCACAGCATTATAGAGCATTAAACTGTAATAATGTGTACTAGTAGCAGAACTGGAAGCAGACATGTCAGTGTGAGGTAGTTAGTTAGCTTCCTCCTGCTACTTACTGTAGCTAGCTGGCTAGTTTGGTCAGACAGCAGCAGCTTTTGCTGTCACCCCAGCATGTTTGAAAGATGGTGGATCTGTCAAACCAGCACGCTTAAAATGTCACAGTCACATTATAGCTGGAAAACCCCCGTTCAACTGGACCATTAGTGTGTGTTTGAGGAGAAAAAAATGGCATTTAACTTGCATAGCAGTCACCCAGAGGTGGACCTAGCTGTGAAATTGTTAGTGGCATTAAGTCAGGTTTTTTTTTTTTTAATCAGCTGGTTTGAAGGCAGATAGATGGTGTCTGTATGCTTTTTTTATATTATACATCTAGATTGTATATATTTAATTTCATTTAACTTGCATAGCAGTCACCCAGAGGTGGACCTAGCTCGAGGTTGTGAAATTGTTACTAGCATTAAGTCAGGTTTTTTAGATAGATGGATTTATCTCTGTATGCTTTTTTTATATTTATACATCTAGATTGTATATATTTAATTCCATTTAACTTGCATTGCAGTCACTCAGAGGTGGACCTAGCTGTGAAATTGTTAGTGGCATTAAGTCAGGTTTTTTTTTAATCAGCTGGTTTGAAGGCAGATAGATGGTGTCTGTATGCTTTTTTTTATATTTATACATCTAGATTGTATATATTTAATTTCATTTGACTTGCAAAGCAGTCACCCAGAGGTGGACCTAGCTCGAGGTTGTGAAATTGTTAGTGGCATTAAGTCAGGTTTTTTAGATGGATGGATTTATCTCTGTATGCTTTTTTTTAATATTTATACATCTAGATTGTATATATTTAATTTCATTATATAGTAGGTTTATGATGCAAATGGCTGAACATCCCTGATGTAAGCTCACCCCTCACCTTTCCTTTACCTCAGCTGTGTCCTCTATGGGTGAGTATTCATTGATGGATTTCAACAAATCTTTGAAAATCTAATTAACATTTTTCCCTTTCCCTTTTAATGGAGATACAATCATTTCCAGCTTTTAAGAATTGCTATTTCAGTCCCTCTCTGCAGGACTCATTTCTCATCTATACCACTGATAATAGTTGACCTGCTTCCCTAAGTGCAGTATCGCTGCTACTGAAGTTTGTACTTTCAGTTTTTTGGCCGGTGAGAAACTAGATTAGGAACTGATGTGGTTGACCATGGCCAGCTAACTGCAGAATATAATGTGTGACAATACTGAGAGTGGCTCATGGTTATAGTTTGGATTCATACTTTACTTTATCAGGATTTGAAAACGTCTTTTTGGCCTTTTCAGTCCTAAGTCTTATATTTCTGATTTCAAGGCTGAAACAAGTAGTCGTGTAATACATTTTGATAATATGTTGTTTTTAAATGCAAAAAAAAATCACTGCTTCCGGCTTCTCAAATGTGAACATTTTCTGGTTTTCTTAGATTAAAGTGAATATCTTTGTGTTTTGGGGCTGCTGGTCGGACAAAACAAGTCATTTGAAGATTTCAAATCGAGCTCTGGGAAATAGCGGTGGGCATTTTTTCTTATTTTTTGACATTTGACAGGCCAAATGATTAATTGACTAATCGAGAAAAGTATTTTGCAGATTAGTCGATAAGTTGCATCCCTATCACAGCATGTCATTTAAACAGGCTGAGGTATTTATATTTTTGGACATAATTTGCTTTGGTTATCATCAGTATTGTTGCATTAACTTGGTAATAGTAGCAGGGGTTTTTTTTGGTAGAAGAATGGAAATGGAAAGCTGAGTGCTAGTTACCTGGACTCAATACTATAGATAACATATTGAACTGAAGTGTCAGCTGGGCTGTGTGTGATTCCGGATGCTGTGCATCACAATATTTGATCAGATGTTTCCTCGAATGGTTTTCTAATGTGGTGAAGCTTGTGGCACTACTCGAGCTGCCTCTAGAGCTTTGTGCAGGTGTGAAGGGGGCACATCACTCCAAAGTGGCATCTTTCTTTGGCTTGAAGTCTCCTCTTGTTCAGATGTGGGCCCTTTCTAACCATCCCTTTTATCATTTTTGGCACGGTGTCTAAAAACAATATGGGTTCTCTGCAGTTATGTAATGCAGTATCACAGTTCTGGGAATTGCCCTTAAAATAGAGTTGCCAGTGATCTTGTATCAGCGTTGCCGTCTGAGTGCTCTTACCCTCTCAACCCACCACCTCTCCTTTGCTCTTTTTCTTTACTACTCCCACTCTAATTCTCCCTCCCTCTGCTTGCCCCCTTTCCTCTGCTCTCCTCCTTTCCTGTCCTCCCCACCCCCTCCTCACTCAGCGCTCGCCGGTTCCCACTCTCCCTTTTCCCCCCTCTCTCTTGCTCTCAGTTGTGGATTTGGCGTATGCATAGAGCCGAGGCAGGGCTGGCTTTAAAGAAAAGGCGTGCCTGAAACGGCAGATTTTCTTTCTTTTTTTTTTTTTTTTCCTCCTACTTGGAGCTTCCGTCGGTGGTCCCGTATGTGCGTTTCCTCCCAGCTGCAGAGACCAAGCCCCCCATGCCCTGGGCTGAGGCTCTCCTGGGAGCTCTGGAGCTTTTTAAAAACACTTAGAATAGACCGACTGGGATCACTTTGCCAGTAGGTCCAAGGGTTAGCATAGCCCATCAAATAGCATTAGAAAAGCTGTATTTGGCTCCTAATTAGGCCTTTGAGGCATTAATGGATGGGATTATGGCACAGTATAGACAGATAGGCTTCTCTGTCGTGAGCTACAGGGGAGTAGCTTGGCAGTATGCAAATAATACCATAGATTTGCTATTGGGCTTGTTGGATTCAGGCATCAAGGCCTGTGTTGAATATACCTCAGCTTAAGGCTGGGTGATATGGCTTATAAATAATATCTCGATATTTTTAGGCTATATCGCGATACACGATATATATCTCTATTTTCATATTTTCTCTAAAATAACAAAACTGTTTGATTGAACCCTTTGATGTGTTATTATCATACCAGTGTGATCATTCTAGCAAACTAACCTGAACACTCTGAGGTGGTGTACTGTCATATTGAAGTCAGGTTGGTCTTTGGAAATGTATTATTAAGTTTGACTAATTATTCAAACAATTGAAATTCATTTTTTTGCAGGTGTTGGTTCTTTTAATGATCATTCATTATATTTATTATTTAATGTTTATTCATTTTGTTTTATTTATTATTGACATACTGACTGACTGACTGACTTATTGAATTTATGTGAAATTGCCGATCTCATTCACCGGAAGATCACTTTTATTTTTAAGTTAATTCGTGGTCGTTTTTATTTTGAAGCCAGTTCTTGCACGCTCGTACAGTAATGCCTAGTATAGAGTGCTGCAGGGATGACATATTTTTGTAGACCAACCTGTAAGTTAGCATCGCCCTGGTTCCCTCGACAAAAACCCAATGGGATTTTCCCATTGGGTTTTGGATTATTGCAGAAAATAAACTCTGTGGCAAACACAAGTTTATGATACTTCCACGTTTTGTTCAGCAAGATAATCTTCACAAGGGAACGCCACTTTTATGTTTTTTGAAGCGTGAATGCAATCGGCAGAAGTAAAACGCTAACGTTAGGCTATAAACGAACTACACCACAGTCGCATGAACGCGAGTATACACAACGAGGCAGCACTCTATATACACGTACCGCAAAACAAGGTGGGGGCTAGCTTGACCGTCTTTTTCGAAGTGGCATCTTCCGTCACCTTTTCCAACCTCAACACGTTAGAAAATCGCTTTGGCGCTTCACTTCTTTCGCTCTCTCCAGGCTCTTTCCCTGTTCCCTGCTTCCCTTCAGATAAAAAAACGCACGCCTCATGCGCGCATCCATGCTCATACGCCACACGAGAGAGCCGCAGGAGAAGCAAAACGCCAAAGCAAGTCTCATGCGGGCAGCTTAAAAAAATGACGTGACGATTAATATTTGTACTCGATGTTAGCAATGGTCATTTACTCCATCCCACGTAGAACAAGCCGCAATACATCAAGCATATTCAATATATTGCACACCCCTACCTCAGCTGCATAAAGCTGCATTGAGACACCTAATGAATTCCTCTTACTGGGGCTTTATTGGAGATCGTCATTTGTTACATTAATCTTTGGATATGTGTCTACTTGTTCTGGATTCCAATATTTTTAGCAGGTTTACTCATTGAACAGTGTACTGTGTGTGTGCACTGTGCACCATGAAAAGGGTTGTTCTTGAGTGTTTTTGCACGCGCAGGTACTTGCATGTGTGCACACGAGCTAAGCCAGAGTTTTCAGATGCGTGTCAAATTTTTCTGACCAGTTCAAAAGTGATTTGACTCTGGGGGAAAAATAAGGTCTGCTCAAAATGAACCAGACGCATCCAATAAGAAATATTCAGCTTTTCTATTTTTGACACCGTGGCACAGGAAGTGTAAGAAAAGGTTGCCCTTTAGACGGCGGTTAAAGTGTGAAATCCCACGGCTTATGGCGACAAGCAGACTTCAGTTACAGGTAGGCGTTGCAGCTCAGCCTCAAAGACATGCGTGCCAACTCAATTATTCTTTTATCCGCGACATGACACTAATGTGTGCCTTTTTAAGATTGCACGTATGTCACCGTATGATCGGCCACGACCTTTTCCATCACTATCCTGCGCTGAAATACGGAGCTTGATGGTGTTAGGTAACTTTTAAAGAGCAGGTGTAGCATGAGCAAGGTGGTGCAACCAGAAGTTAAACCTTCAGTGGAGTCTGGTGTTTGTGGTTCGGTAAAGTGTTGCTTTCCACTTGTGTCTGCAAGTCATAGAAACGCAACTAACCTTCTGCTGCAACTTGCAAGGCATAAAAACCAAAAGGTTTTTTTTTTTTTTTTTTTTTTATACCGTGTGAGTTTTTATGTTGCCTGTGTTCGATCTCATAGATATTCAAATCGTCCCGGCCGAGCTCGAAAGAGAGATAAGCCGAATATTTGCGATCGTCCCAATATAACTTTGGGCTCTAAAAATAAATGCAGGTCAGGGAGCGGAGACTATCTTCGTGCACCCACATGTGGGCCTGGCTCGTGCAGGAGCGCTGTTACTCCTGTCCTCTCTGCCTGCTCCTCACTGTCAAGGCCATCTGTCACAACACACACACACACACAGACACACTGATCAGCGCCCCTCCTCTGCACACCCATCTATCCATATAACTACAATGACACCCTCATATTGACATTGGCTGAAACTTTTTCACGCTCGGCTGCCCGTCTATGCATTCTTGTAATTGTGCTCTAATGGCAAATTCTTATAAATTGTTACTTCTTTTAAATAAAGAAATTTTTTTTTTTTGTTACGTAGCTGTTGAAAGCATAGGCAGACCTACTTATTCTTCAAGTTAAAGATGTGGCACTGGGTGCCTTGGTAATGCAGCTTTCATGCCTTCTTCTCTGAAAAGGCTTGATTTCCACAGTCATGCACATTGTACATTTCCTTGACCCTCGCCTGAACAGATATCTACCCCAACATCATTGCAATGGGCTTTCCAGCAGAGAGACTCGAAGGCGTGTACAGAAACAATATAGACGATGTAGTACGGTGAGTTGTAAGAATGTACGAATATTTGCGTCTATTTTATGTGTTTTTGCTCTGGCAGTTGAGCTCATAAATATATCCTGTTCTCTCCCGCAAACAGGTTTTTGGATTCAAAGCATAAAAACCATTACAAAATCTACAACCTGTAAGTGTTCCACATTTTGCTCGTTCCTTTGTTCACTTAATAACTTCCTCTGAGTGTTTCGCTAACTGGATTTTGTTCTTCCCCATTTCAGCTGCGCAGAAAGACACTACGATGCTGCCAAATTTAACTGCAGAGGTAGGCTGCTTTTATATATCCTATAGATGCTCTCCATCTTAAAATAAACTGTCTGACCTAAAAGCCTGATGACACACAATGTTTGATAAAAATCCCACGAAATGTCCACTGCGTCTTCCTCCCCCGTCTCGTCTCCTCTGACCTGTCTGCTCTGTGTCCACGTTTCCTTTTTTCCTCTCTGGTTACAACTTTGCGTGGGCCCGCGTCCCCGCCACGCATCAGTTGCACAGTACCCCTTCGAAGACCACAACCCTCCTCAGCTGGAGCTAATTAAGCCGTTTTGTGAAGACCTGGACCAGTGGCTCAGCGAGGACGACAATCACGTGGCGGCCATCCACTGTAAGGCCGGGAAGGGCCGCACCGGCGTCATGATCTGCGCCTATCTCCTCCATCGCGGAAAATTCCTGGAGGCCCAAGAAGCGCTCGACTTTTACGGAGAAGTCAGGACAAGGGACAAGAAGGTGAGATATCAATCTGAGACCGAATGTCTCAACACTGCAGCTGTTTATCACTTCAGATCAGTTGTTGCAAATAGGACTGAAATTAATGATTATTTTCATCTTTTTGTCGGTAAATTGTGAAAGATGTTTTGACATATTCAAATACTTAAAAATCTACAAATATTCAGTTTACAATGATATAAAACAGAGAAAAGCAGGAAATACTTTTAAGGAGCTGGTCCCAGAAAATATTTGACATTTTTTTTTTTTTTTTGCTTTAAAAATGACTCAAATGATTGAGTCACTCTTAGTTTCAGCTCTAGTTGCAAACACTTAAAAACACATTTTGTACGTTCAGGATGTCTAAACATTGTCTCCTGTTGTTGCAGGGAGTAACGATCCCGAGCCAGCGGCGCTACGTCTACTACTACAGCTACCTACTGAAGAACCAGCTAGAGTACAAGCCGGTGGCGCTCCTCTTCCACAAAATGGTGTTCGAGACTCTCCCTATGTTCAGCGGGGGCACCTGCAGTGAGTCACGCTCAATGTTCAACTTTAACTCCAAACTAGGGCGTAGGCATGCACGCCGCTGTTCAAACGGAACGACAGCCTTGGATGTGTTGTGCACTGTAGGGCTCAACCCACGCTGCAGTGTAGCACCGTGGAACAGAGCAGGTCAGCAGTGGTAGAGTTGAGTCGTCCTCTATGCCGGGGGTTTTAAAATCAAGTTGTGGCTGAATTCGCCGCGTCTTATTGATTAAGTCCTCTTGTTGCTGCTTACAACAAGGCCAAATCATTCTCTGCCCACTTAAAAAAAAAAAAAACATTTTCAATCAGATCCCCCTTGTTTGTCATAATGACATTTTTAAATGTCGTAAGGATCATAGGATGTCTTTTCTTTGGCTTCTCTTGCTCAAGGAAAGCACATGAAAACAGAAATTGGAGGTTTTCTGAGATAGTAAAATTGCAAAGTTTGAATCATCTTTTTATAAATATTTGTACCTTCCATGAGGATTGCCTTTTTATAGGAGTCATGTTTCATTTGTTCATTTTCTGCTGTGTCATACTTTATGCACAGTATTCAGAGAATTACAATATGCTCTGTTTAAACAGTGTAGAGCACTTAAAGCCCTGCATGAGGGAAGTAAACTGCACGCACACACACACACTGGACAGCACAGTAAAAGCCAGATAAGTTTTATGTGCTTTACTCACACACAACCAGGAAGTAACTAAAAGTCATTAAAGCAGCAGTAGGCAAGTTGGAACAAAAAAAAAGTTGTTTTTTTTAAAACGGTCACTATATCCTGACAGTAGTGCATGAGACAGGTAATCTGAAAAAAAAATCATGTGTCTCTGTGTCCTCTGGTGCTCCTAATGGCATCTGCAAGATTTCACAGACCGGAGGAAAACAACTGTGATTGTAATGACTATTTCTCTCCTCAAATGTTTTCAGAATCATGTTTTAGTGTACTATTTAGCTGTAAAATGAGAAGGTTTGTGACCCGGCAGCCATGTTGGGATCAGTTGAGGAAATACCAAGCAACGCCCACCTTCCAGAGCTAAACTTTCTAATTTTACAGCTAAACAGTACACTACAAGATGTTTCTAAAAACATTTGAGGCGAGAAATAGGCATTACAGTAACAGAATATTGATTCATATTTGATCAGCGCTGCCTAGTTTGACCGTTTGATCGGAGTTCAAGAGTGATTGACAGCTGCTTCCGTTGAATGAACAGCCAATAGGAACACTCTCTCTCTGAAATGACCTGTGATTGGCCAAAGTCTCCCGTCACGGGCTAGATTTTTAAAGACTGAAAACAGAGCCATGAGGAGGTGCAGAAGTCTAGTTTTCTCTCAGAACACTTGAATTACAATATGCTGAAAGGTTATTGTGGAATTTTTGCCCAATGATGTGAAAACTATTCTGCCTACTGCTGGTTTAAAGGAATTAAATATTGTGGTCAGTGATTTTATTTTGCACACACGTATTAATAAGTCACTGTAGTTGGCTTCAGTCACGAGTATTTACATATCACTGCGTGTTTGCTCGGAGCTTGAGTGGTACGACTTTGTTGTAAAATGGTGTGTGTGTGCAAACAGTGGCACTTGTTGTCGCCTGTGTTCAGTGGCAGCGTTTACAGACAGTTGGACTCAAGATTGTGCTCGATTTTCAAATTGTGCTGAAACCAAAACTGATTTTAGCTTTCCACAACTTATAATTCAAATGAAGTCGTCCCCACGGAGACATTTGTGAGACCTTTTGTCGGTAAAATGAGATAATGACGCTTTTTCTCCTTTCAGCAGAAATGTATTTTTTATTGTGCATGTCTGTATTTTCTCAACATGTTAACGCTGTGTGTTTTTTATTGTTAAATAGGTTTCTATGGTTTTAGGAGGGAAAAAAAACTTCTTTTTTTTTCTCAAAATGTGTCTGAGTCACACAACGTTGTGCCTTTTTTTGTATCCGACCATTTTTAACTGTCGGGTCAGAAAAAGCGCCTCTTCTTCCTTAATTTCCGTGGCTTTTTCGCCCTTAACACCTGACTGTGCTGAACATCCCCTGACTGTATTGATCCTTCTCTTTTCCTCCTAACACAAGGCCCTATTCTGAGTTTGACGTCTTAACACATGTACACACACACACACACACACACACATCACCCTTTTCTAGCCTCAGGTTTTAGCTCACCACAGCCATAAAAGAGGAGCAGCTAGTTTGATAATTCTGTTACAAATAACTCAACATAGACACATTTCTGTTTGTTAAAATCACCAAAAGACAACTGATGTTTTGTGGTCGTCCGCGATCTCAAGTTCCCCCTTTTCCTCCTTCCCCTTTGTGCATCTCACAACACAAACACAAATATGTTCCGATGCACACCTTCACTTTAAAGCCACGTTACTGTATGTTGTTTTTAAGAAAAGCTATGTTAGATGCAAATATTTGTGTAGAGCTCTTGTGTTTGTAACTGCTGTGCTGTCAAGCCCCTGACGGGCCAGCCAGGTCCTGTTTGTGATAATCTGCCTTCTTTCTCTCTAAGGGGACAGTACCGTTAAAAACAGGAGCGAGCCGACCCCTCAGGGCTTCAAGAAAGGGAATTGGCATTGGGGTAAATGAGCCTTTCATCCATTATTATCATTTCACTCATTTGCTTTTATATGGCCCCAGAGATCCACCAGGCAGGAGCAGGCTGAGGTATGGACATGTTGCCTAGCAGGATAGGACTAGTTTATATATGAAGTCATCTCCAACACCACCCCCACCCTGACAGGAAGAAGGAAGGGTTAAAATTCTTCTATATGCAACGTGTTGCGCTGGTCCAAGACCAAACCGTGACCGTCTATCAGAATAGGGTCGTATGCCTCTGGTTCTGGGTCTCTTTGGGTGTTACATTTTTCCCCTTTCCCCTCCATAATGTTAACATAATGTTTTGCACGTATTCAGAGGGGAGAGGTGGTGGTGTGCTGTGCTGTTTTTCTTTTTGTCAAACTCATGCAATAACACTGGTATCCTGTCTTGCCATCTTGATTTCACTCCCCGCTCCTCCTGTCACTCACTTTTTCTTCTTCTTGTGTTTTCTGTCTCTTTTTTTTTTTTTATTTCTCTCTCTCCCGAATCTCACAATCGTGCCCCCCACCGGTGCAACGTTGACTCTTTTGCTTGCAGATCCCCAGTTTGTGGTGTACCAGCTGAAAGTGAAGATTCACACGTCGAACCCCGCTCACACGCGGCGCGAGGACAAGCACATGTTTTTCGAATTCCCCCAGCCGCTGCCGGTTTGCGGAGATATCAAAGTGGAGTTCTTCCATAAACAGAATAAGATGATGAAGAAGGTTAGTTGCCTTGTCTTTTTTTCCTCAGCTGTTGATTGTGTACATTGTATTGTATTGTATTGAACAATAAGTAGGCATTTGATGGAACATTTTCTCACTTAAGCTAAGTTCACACTACAAGACTGTCAAAGTCATCGGATCACTGTACTGTTCACACTACACAACTCGCTGTCTTGTAATCGGGAGTCTTAAAGTCGTTGTGGTTTTCACACTACATGACTGACCGGCGACGGGGGGGTCACACCAATGAGGTCCCCAAACTACTACATTTTGTCACAAACACATACACGAGAAATACCCAGTAAATGACGTGATACCATAAGCAAGACACTCTGCTGATGTTGTTTGCACGTGTTTACAAAATGGCCTGTGTCTACACTCGTTTTTACTATTTAGTCCTCCATGTGCAACAACAACGTTGCTCCGTGTTGCAAATGCAGCACATGCAGTAAATTCCTGTTGTTACCCAGGTTTCCCCTCAACCTGTGTCTCGCGCTCTCATTGGCTGGCGCTCGTGGCCGGAGTCCCCGACAGGTCCAGAGATTTAGCACGTTAGATATCTGAAATGTGCCGATGTGAGGGGCGGCGAGCCAACGTCGATTTGCCTCTGATCTGGGAGTCAGGGAGCGAAGAATCAGGGCTAAAGTCGTGTAGTGTGAACAAGGCATTAGCTGGGTGCCAACCATTATGCTTTTTTTAAAGAAAAAGGCTGGCGCCATTCTGTTTTTCCTTTTGTCAACAAATCTCATGAAAATACAAAACGTAAATAGAGCTTCTTTTTTTTTTTTTTGCAAGAGCCTGATGAT
The DNA here is from genome assembly GCA_916700685.1 of Adelosebastes latens. Taxonomy (NCBI): domain Eukaryota; kingdom Metazoa; phylum Chordata; class Actinopteri; order Perciformes; family Sebastidae; genus Adelosebastes; species Adelosebastes latens. The sequence goes on from CAKAKR010065249.1 coordinate 51,875, forward strand.
AGATTATTCCTGTGCCATGGACCTCTTTTGTTGTCGTAAAACTATTAAAAACCTCAGTTAGCCACCCCATTGCGTTGGTTTACATGTTCCTTTATTGCCATTAGCAGGGTACTGTCGTTTATTTTGAGTCGATCCGTCCTGCGGACATAAATACTCACTAACGCACCAAATGTGCATTAATCCACAGTTGGAAAATAGTCCCAAACAAATTTTTTATTTACTCGCGTTTAAGTAAAAGCTCAGGAATAAAATGAGACTATTTGTGAGCAGTTTTTAAAGATTCACGTCTTTAGTAGAAACAAATGGACTCAACTCTGAGAGCTACAGACGGGGTAGGGAGGTTGGGAAGTATTGAGAGACGGACTAATTCCTTTTGTTGGTTTAGTTTTTATCGAGATTTGTTGACAATAAGACAAATATAACATAACGTAATGAAAAGTTCCTTTTTGAATTCTCTATTTCGCTCCATATTTCTCATTACATGTCATCACCTCTGACCTCCAGGACAAAATGTTTCACTTCTGGGTGAACACCTTCTTCATCCCTGGACCCCCAGAGGAGAGCGGGGACAAGCTGGAGAACGGGGCGGTGAACAATGCAGACAGCCAGCAGGGGGTACCGGCACCGGGCCAGCCGCAGAGCGCCGAGTGCAGGGACAGCTGCAGGGACAGCGGCAGGGAAAGCGACCGGGACAGGGACTACCTCATCCTGACGCTCACTAAGAACGACTTGGACAAGGCCAACAAAGACAAAGCTAACCGCTACTTCTCGCCAAACTTCAAGGTAAGGATTTCATTGACATATTTGCTGGATAGAAGGACTGATTAACTCTTAAAGTCTGTCTGTTTTTAACTATGATTGCTGTAACGGAAAGAGCGATGATGAGACTTGATTTGATTATTCTTTTACTGCACAGACTGAAGTGTGTTTTCTTCATTTCCAGGTGAAGTTGTATTTTACGAAAACCGTGGAGGAGCCTTCGAATTCCGAGGCAAGCACTTCGACATCCGTCACCCCGGACGTTAGCGACAATGAGCCAGACCATTATCGATACTCTGACACCACTGACTCTGATCCGGAAAATGAACCTTTTGATGAAGAGCAGCACACGCAAATCACGAAAGTGTGAACTCTTTTTAAGACGACAGGAAAAAGAAGAAATTATACACAAGAAAAAAAAAGGAGAAAACTTGAATATAAACTCAAAAGAAGAACCTTTGTCCCTTCCCTCCCCCAGACGGCAATAGAAATATCATCATGTCAAATGCCATTTTTAGGGAAAAAAAGATAAATATCCTGACCAATATATTGTTTTTTATTTTTCTTTTTTTTCTTTGGCACGGCCATGTACCATGTGCGAGGTATTGACACTGTTGCCCCATGGGAAAAGGTGCTGTAGCTATAAATGTGTTTATATATATCTATATACATACGTACATGTATATACATATATACAACCATATATAAAACTTTTTTGTGTCAAAGACAATGGAAACCACAATCAGGAGACGGGAGTTGAAGTGTGGGAGAAGAAAGATATACCAGGACTATGCTGCTCCTTCTCCTGTCTAAACCAAGGCCAGTGCTGCAGTCACTTTGTTTCACTCCCTCTCTCCCCCCCCTACCCCCCCCTCCTTTTCTCCTCTCATCTTTTACTCTCCCTCCCCTCCATCCTATCCTCCTTTACTGTGAATGCTTCTTGTGCTCTTTGCAGGCTGTCTCACGTGACTTTTGGTCTTTGTGCAGTGCAAACTGCATGCGGGCAGTGGGTTTGGGGTGGGCGGGGTTATGAAGAGGCTGTGATGATGTCTAAAGCATTGCCATTCCTGTCCCCACTGTGTATACGTTAAATTATGCAGAACAAGGCATCCCATGTAATTGTTAATGTTTTTTTTATCCTAAGATAATAAAAATATAATACACAAAACAGCAGGGAGACAAGTGTTTGCAATAATGTCAACACTACATTTAAAGGACAATGGTGATTTGCATGTATTGGAAATTGGCGTCCATCCCTAATAAATGTATGCAATGTTGTCTTTTGTTAAAGAAAACCAGCTTTGAGATGTGTCTTCTGCGTGGGGTCCCCCAGTGCTTTGAGTCATGCTCAGAAAATTACATCAGAGGTTTATGTAATAATCTCCCTTCGCTGTTCGCAGTTAATGAAAATCGTGCAGAATGAAAATGAATTTTGCAATATGCAGTTGTCATCGAACGACGAAGCCGATGCGGCCTTTAACTTGACACCGTTGAACTGAAGTCACGATTTTTGAGCGGCAGAAACCCCGTAAAACCTTAACTTTGAGCGTGTGGTAGGTGGAGGAAAAAATGTGCACAAGCGCTGCGCCTGACGAGAAAAATGCTGTAAAGCAGGTTGTCGTTGCAGCTGCTGGAGCTGTGTTAACAGTAACTTCCTGCTTTAAAGGTCAGCGCTGCAAATAGCGGGTGGGACCTGAGGTAGGGAAGTGATGGAAGGATTATTATTAAAAGTTCAACTGAGGACGAAGAGCCCACTTCGAACAAATAAGTGACTCAACCGGGAAGCTGAGCATCTACAGTACATTAAAGCTGCACTAGGTAGAAATGGAGCAAATATGATTTTAAAAAAAGTTATTTTTTATAAAACGGTCACTATATCCTGACAGTAGTGTATGAGACAGGTAATCTGAAAAAAATCATGTGCCTCTGTGTCCTCCGGTGCTCCTAATGGCATCTGCAAGATTTCACAGACCGGAGGAAAACAACCAATTGGAGCCGAACTGGAGCCGTCGTCCAGCCAGCTGTCAATCACTCGCAAACTCCGATCGAACGGTCAAACTAGGCAGCGCTGATCAAATCTGAATTAATATTCTGTTATTGTAATGCCTATTTCTCACCTCAAATGTTTTCAGAAACATCTTGTAGTGCACCGTTTAGCCTTAAAATTAGAAAGTTTGTGACCTGGCAGCCAGGTTTGGATCAGATGAGGAAATACCAAGCACCGCCCACCATCCAGAGCACAGCCTATAGGAACACTCAACAGGAACGCGCTCTCTGAAATGACCTGTGATTGGCCAAAGTCTCCTGTCACGGGCTAGATTTTTTAAAGCCTGAAAACAGAGCCATGAGGAGGTGCAGAAGTCTAGTTTTCTCTCAGAACACTTGAAATACAATATGCTGAAAGGTTTTTATGGAAGTTTTGCCCAATTAAGCCAAAAACATTCTGTTTACTGCAGCGTTAACGTCAATCTCAGTGAGATTGCCTTCGTTGAAACTTGACTGTTAATTGAATTTGCATGGAGAACTTTGATATTTGTGCCAAGTAACATTTCCATTTCCTGAATTGATTTCAAAGCAGACTGACCTCTGAACTCTGATATAAACATGAACATTTATGAGCCAAAAGCAGCCTGACCTAATACCAAACCGCCAGTGTTGCATGCAGAGTGGTTGCTGCTGGTTGGTTAATCGAGGCGTTCTCCACATGAAATGAGCAGAGGAAGGAAAAAGGCTACCAGCCCAGGAGGGAGGAGCACGAGGCCTCGGGTAGACGGATTCTGCTCCGCTCGCGGGGCTCTGCAAATGAAAGAGTAACAGGATTAACGACCATGTCACTGTGATAGGAGAGCAAGAGAGTGGCAAGACCCTGGCTAAAGCATGGCCCAAAGTCTCCTGATAATAAAATAAAGTATGAATTAAACATACATACATAAAAAAATGTTCCACCCCCAGAGGCAGGCAGTCACATAATCCCCTTCTGCTCTATTAAGACTCGGGTCCTCGGCTCTTTCGTGTTGATAGAGACATCAAAGCCAAACCAGTGCAGCGTCAAATGAGACAGGCAGCAGTCGCAGGGGCCCGACTGTAATTGGCTGAGCTGAGGAGGAGGGAGAGACTCTGGTAGATTAATAATGAATGTGCAGTGCTGGGTTGAGAGAGACCAGAGAGAGATGCCTCAGCTCTCCACAGGCAGACGAGACTGAAGAGGGCTGACTTCAGTAGAGCTCGAGCTTGAGAGTCCACATCTTTAGCTTTTTGATTGCCCTTCTCATCACATACACAAACACCGACACAGCAGCATCTGAAATATTAATCTAATCAATATACTGCTTCATTTGTATGTCTTGAGCACCGGCTCCTCTAAAAGTTTGTTTGATTTTTGGGCATCAATCACCTCTCTTTGGCGATGAGACAAAAATGGAGAAACTGGAGATTTGGATGGAGGTATATTTACTTTTTGTATGTCTGAATCTGAATTTGACTCCAAATTTGTGCTGTTGACCAATAGGAAGCTGTCTGGGCGGTGTTGACAATTAAGGGGCCGGAGAGTCAAAATGGAGGAAGCTATATGGAGCTTATTAAAGGGACTGTTTGTAACTTTTTACACGTATAAATCTACTGGGTCGGTGTCCCATGCGCGCTCGCATATGCGCGTTCGCGTGTGGCTACGCTGTTCAGACTCAGGATGCGCGCACACTACACACTGCAGAAGACTTCGTAGCTCTGAGAATATCTAGTGAATGTACAGTGGACGTTTGTGCAGAAATAACTGCTGCAGCTCCTCCAGACCAACAGAGGTTTTCTGTGTCTTGTGAAGTGACGGGGCTCCGCAGCGAGAAACGTTATCGTCTCTGATCGGGTGCCGGTGTCTTCCCTGTTCCTGGTCGGGAGGCTGAAGCAGGAAAAGCCAACACTAGGATCAGCAGTGATTCATGGAGAGACCTTCGTCTGGTCAGCTAACATTACTGCCAGGCAGGTGAAATATAGAGTGATATTGTGGTTTTAGCTGACGTGTGTCGCCTCATTGTTTTGAGCGATGCTCGTTCATGTCTATTTAGAGCTAGCAAGCGCGAGCCCGACGCTGACTTTCGTTGACATAACGGCCACAGGTGTCGCTGTTAACAAGCATTTCTGAAAGTTACAAACAGTCCTTTTAAAGGAGCAGTGTGTAGGATCTGGCGGTATCTAGCGGTGAGGTTGCAGATTGCAACCAACTGAAGCCTCTACCTGCCAAGCGTGTAGAAGAACGGTGTCCGACGGGAAAACGCAAATGGCCCTCTCTCGAACCGGTTGTTGTAAGAGTAGCGTAGGTCATTTAGAGCAGAGCCAGTGCGTAGAGTGTGTGTGTGTACGTGGGAAGTGAGTGGCGAAGCGAGAGAGAGAGAGCGACGGTGACGGGAGCGAGTAACGTTATCGACTCCGGCCCAAACAGGCAAAGTTAACAGTGTTTGTTTTGGCGGACTCCCTGGAGAGGACCCACTCCCTATGTAGATATAAACGGCTCATTCTAGGGTTACGAAAACACAACAATTCTTATTTTCAGGTGATTATACACACAACAACAAAGGTTGCTTTCACACCTAGCCGATTTGTTTCGGTTAAAACCAACTCAGGTCCGTTTTCCCAGTTAGTACGGTTTGCTTAGGCTGGTGTAAAAGCTCATTCGAACTCTGGTGTGGACCAAAACAATCAAACTCTGGTCCGCCTGAGAAGGTGGGTCTCAGTCCGCTTCCAAGCGAACTCTGGTGTGCTTTCCTTTTGGTGTGAAAGCAAACGAACCAACCACAGGATTTTTTTATAGCAGAAAGGGATTTTAGCATGATTTCAAAAGCTCAACTACTAATAAATCCATCTTCTGATCGTGAAATCTGTTCAGGAAGCGATCTTATTTATATTTAAGGCCATGTGTAGAATCATGTCAACGCTGGTAATTTCCCTGATTAATAGGTCAAAAGCTGTTAAAACTGCTGTGCTTGTAACCGACTCTGTGTACTTTGTCAGTTCATCAAGTCCATTAAAAACTGTGCGACAGCGATCCCACAGCAATATGCCTCATACGTGTCTGTGTGCTCCTCGATGTTCGCACCAGTCATCTGGGAGCGCGCAAAAGGACTTTTGTACAGTCCTGTCTCTACTAAATTTCACCATAACATGCCGTCGATTTGCAGTCTAATAATACTAATAATGCTTATAATCACTTATTAATCAAAGGACATGAATGTACAGATCAGAAGCATTAAAGTGCTGCATAAACTTCTGTCAGTCACCGTAATTTGATTTCATTCATTTAATCCTGATGATGCAGGATGACAATCACCAAAACTGTCCAATCAACCAAGTTACCTGTCAGTCTGTATAACCTTATGTTTACTCCCCTGGTTCGTTTGTTAAAGGTCAGTGTGAACAGGAACCGAACCAGAACTAAAATACAACAATGTATAATTGTTTCCCCTTGGTCCAGACCAAAGGAACCGAACTATAGGTGTGAAAGCACCCTTAGTATCTCATAATATTGATTTACCATCATCATGTAGGCTATAACTTTACTTCTTTTGTTTTGTTTTTCCCTAGTCCATGCATCAAACTACGTGAAAAGAAGAAAAAAAAAGCTTACACCAAAATATAGAGATTTAAGCATAGTATTATGACCAAATGAGGGGGGTGGGGGAGTGTGTGTTTGTGTGTGTGTATGTGTGTGTGTGTATGGGGGGGTCAGTCTGGCCTACAAAGAGAAGATAAGCCCAAGCTGGTAACCCCATTTCCCTTCCATCTGTTGGTAGCAGTTGTAGAGCATGGCTGCACTCACCAGGACCTGGCAACCCATCCCCCAAGCCCTCTTTCTCTGGCTGACTGCACAGCTGTGTTGCGTTTGGATTAGGCCAAGAATAAAACAGGAAGTAGAAATTAAACAAAAGCTTAAACACACACGGAGAAACACACACTCTCACACAGGCAGTGTAAGTTACCGAAGACTCAGCAGCAGCACGAGTGACAGCCTGTGGAAAAAGTGCACACACCCACACATGAAGACCATCGCACACACACACACACACAAATATACTACAGTATGAACAAAGTCATATGCTGCCTCCCACAGACTCACATAAGCCCAGGCAGGACCACAGGCATATCATTGCTCTGTGCCCACACTCATGCTCACACATATGGTCTTTTTACATGCTAAGTGCCTCTCTGCCTCGCCTCCCCTCTTCATGGTGGTCTGAGGAAAAACTAGCAAACACGATCAATCAGGCTTGGAGCAGGCCAGTGTGTAATGATGCTAATATGGGAGTCTTTTGGTTTACGAGATGACACGCAAACATTATATTCATAACACAAATTACTATGAATGAGATTAAGACAACACAAGTAGCTCTGATTACTTATGCATTCACTCTGATTATCATTGCAACCATCGACATCCAGAGACGTAGAAACACTTCATTTATTGCAGATTCTTTTAATTAGTCCACTATACATTAAAGCTGGAATCCCATCTAGCGCTTCTTTGAAGAAGATTTAGACGAATATTACGAACAATCACTGCTTTCATCAGCATATTATTAAACGTGTATTGTAGTTTTAATATTTGTTTTTATACAAGAATCTTGATTAATCTCTTTTAGGTTTAAACTTCATGAATACCTTATGGTCAAAAGCAGCAAAAAAATAGAATTACCGCTTTGCAGGTGTATGCCTCCGCCAACCAGTCAAGTTGCAGTTTACATCCATGTCTGTCCAAAATGTCATCACTTCATCATTTTATCCTATAAGACATTTGTGTGAAATTGTCATAATTAGCACATGAATCCTTGAGTTATGGCCAAAAATGTCACAGTGACCTTGACCTTTGCCCACCAAAATCGAATCAGTTCATCCTTGAGTCCAAGTGGATGTTTGTGCCAGATGTAATACAATTCCTTCCAGGCGTTCCTGAGATATCGCATTCACGAGAATGGGACGGACATGGGGTCACAGTGACCTTGACCTTTGCCCACCAAATTTGAATCGGTTCATCCTTGATTCAAGGTGGACGTTTGTGCCAAATTTGAAGAAACTCCCTCGGGCGTTCCCAAGATATCGCGTTCACAAGAATGGTACGGACGGATGGACGGACAACGCGAAAACATGATGCCTCCGGCCACAGCTATCGCCGGCGCGGAGGCATACAAATCATAATCTGCCCATAAAAGTATCATCCAAACAGCATAAATCCGAGTACAACTTGAAAGGTACTTAAATACGCGATTGGGAGCATTTCTATTGCCTCTCAATGGCTCTCAACATGGCGACGGCGAGCCACGACTCGCAGCTAGCGGTGCTAACAATGCAAACAACGGCGAAAGTGCTGACAAAGATAACAGTGTTTACCTTAGGGGGAACTGGAGGGTGGGTGCTACGCTTCCGCGACGATGCTGTCGGTCGCGACAGCGTTATCCGCTGTAACCACCGTAAGAGAGCAGTGCAGAGCAGCGGCAGTACCGGCAGAACCCAGCTACTTCAACAAAGCACGGAGAAGCTCTGATTACAACACACACACAGAGGGAGAGTGACTTCATTCTCTGCTCAGGTAGACATTACTCCTCTATATCTTTACATAGCAAATAGTTGTTTGCTGCTATATTAATGCTCTGGATATCGAATTTATCACCTTTAATGAGAATATGTCGGATATTATCACTCTGAGATCATTGTATAACATCTTAGCTCTTAAAAAGTGTCATTATTTTCTCTGCTGTGAACTTGCTCCAACTTTCAGCGAATCCTCTGCGTGGTTTCTCTTTTTGTGTGAATGCACCGAAATAGCCCGGCGGCAGCACACAGGAACTATGGTGAATGAGGAAGTGTAATTGGGAAGAAGAAGAAGGAGATGTTTGGAAACACGTAGCTGTACGCATGAAGCAGCAGTCTGGCTGGCGAGGTGCATTTGATGGAAATCCATTAAAGTGCTTCTCGTCATGAGTTGGACCAACTGTTAATGAATATACGGTAAATGTTTTCAGATGTTATTTTTACTGTCAAGACCTGAGTCAACTAATGAGTCACACCAGCTCGGCTTTTTCTGTGTGTGTGTATGTGTGTGTGTGTGTGTGTATTTGTTGACATGGATATGCCAGCATGCTTGCTTCAGTCTGTGTGTGTTTATGTGCGTCTCTGTGTCTTCATGAATACGAGAAGCACATGGAAATTACTGTATTGCTGTCGCTGCTGACCCCTCCCCTTCCTCAACACACGCACACACACACACACACGTGATCAATGAAGAGCACATATGTGTCCATTGTACTGAATAACACTCAACATGCAAAGCCAGAGGCTGAAAACATAAGTATATCCGCTTTACCATAGAGCTTTGCATACATACAGCCAGCTCAGCATACATGCACACACACACATCTCTACAACAGGAACTTGCATTGTGTTTAGGGAAGCCAGTAGTGAAAAGTGCTCCTGCTGCAGGGCTTTTATGCATATCTGTGTGCATGTGGAAATGTACGTTCACACACACCAGAGTCTGTGCATTTATCAGACTTTCCTTTGACAGGCTCTGTTCTCTACCTGACTTTTAGCCTGAAATCTTAGAGCGGGCATAATCCTTCCCCCGAGCCTCCTCCTACTCCTCCTCGCTCTCTTCCCTCTCTCCATCTAGTGTCACCATGAGGGTAATATGAGGCATATGGCTGCTGATGACAGTCCCTAATCCTCACGCTGATGACTGATAGTTACCCGCGCACTCCTCATCCCCATCTCATCCTTATATACCAAGAACAAGAGGAGGGAGACGCGAGCGTGTCGGCTGATACTCTTTGCCTTCCGAGTCCCTCCGCTCTCTGTCTCTCTCCCAGCTGAGAGTCATTATCTGAAATGACTGATGTGAGAGCGGCTGATGGACAAGACCGATATTAGTGTTTGGGCTGAAGAGTGAAAGTTAGAAATGGTCGCTGCAGACCTTTCAGAGTTTCAGAGAGAGGAGGGATTGCTTCAGGGTTTTACAGTTCATGAGGTGCATAAAAAAAGGATTTACTGTACGTGTTAGGTGCTTGAGGAGGATATAGTCAGAATAAGGGATGCAAAATCTGAACATACTCGAGTTCTGGTTTTATTTGTTACCAACAGAGTGATTCTAAATTGATCCCCTTCAGCCAATGATGCATCCAGAGGCCGGTCTGCAACTTTCTGCAGTTTTTGTCTTCCCATGGTTTAAAGTGAGCCTAAGACTGCGTTTCCATCCGCCTGTTTTTATGCTCATTTTCAATTAGGAAAAAGTCCAAATATCGCCCAAAAAAATTACTCTTGGATAAGTTTGAAAAGTTGGTGTATCGATAAAAACAAAATGCAAAGGAAACAGACTTAGCAAATAACATCCACTGAATCTTCGGCTCCACTATAGAGACTAAAATAGTGGCAGAAGAAAACATCAGATCTGTGTGGAGCGATGAGGAGACTGTAACTCTCCTCCAATTAAATAAACATAAATGCAATATTTCCATGGTTTTTATATTTTCCAGTTAGATTGGTTTAACATACAGCATATATCATGGTTATAATTTATATTTCCAACGTTATAGTGGGATGGAGACATGCATTCATTCAAAATTTCTTCTGCAGATTTACTGGAAATTTGGTTAAAATTTGGATGGAAACTTGACTTATAACATTAGCTGAACAGCGGCCACTGTGGCCACAAGTGGCACTTTTGGTTAATTTAATATAATTTTAATAATATTTTAATATCTGTAAATGTTAATAACTGCAGAGTATTGGTAGCACAAGTAGAGAAAAGTAATACATTTGACAAAATAATCTGTCAATTAAATATGAAGCTACAGCCAGGAGATGGTTATCTCTTAGCTTAGCATAAAGACTGTAAACGGGGGGGGGTGAACAGCTAGCTTTAGCTCGACATTTGGAGAAATACTCTTATTTACTTTCTTGCCGAGAGTTAGATGAGAAGATCCATACCACTCTCAACACTGTAAGCGGGGGGAAACAGCTAGCCTGGCTCTGTCCAAACGTAAAAATACCTATCAACACCTTTAAACCTCTCCAACTAACATGTTATATTTAGTTTATTAATCCATACAAAAACCAAAGTGTAAAAATGGAAAATTATGGTTTTAAAGGGGTTTTTGGCTATTTCTTAGCCAAAGGCAGTGACTTCCTGAAGTTTCAAGTGGTTGCCTGGAAACCATGCAGCGACACCAAGACTATGATTTTTTGTAATCTTTGGACAGAGCCAGGCTAGCTGTTTCCCCTCTTGATCACACTGGACCGCCTGAGCTACAGGTGACCAGATAGTATGTCAGTTTCCTTTTAAGATGAAAATATCGATTGTTTTTGGGATGGGTAAACCTACATCTTGTGTAAACCAAACGGTCTCTTTTTACATTTTTGGTATGCATTTATTCAAACCTTCCTTCTTGACTTTAGATGTTTATGGGTAAAGCGATTTTCACCGGATTGGACGATATACCTCTGGAGAAGCAGTGTGCAATGGAAATTTCTGCCGTGTGTACTGTATGTGCATACTTGTACAAACAAAGTGACATACTTTCTGGAGGCCTAGTGGATGTCAGTCACGGGAGTGGGTAAGCGCGGTCCATCCTCTCATTTAGAGCCTGCCAGTCAGCCAGCCACTCCACCGGCCCTGGAACCAGCCAGCCAGAGCTTTTTAAAGGGCCTGTGATTTGACAGAATCCCGTGGGGGGAGACCGAGGGGGGGGATTAGGATTAGCAGCTGTTTCCCCTCAAACACTGGAGAAGATACGCTATAGCTACACCACGCTGATGGCAAATTAATAGATGAATAGAACATGCGTGCGTCGTCTCAGATAATGTGCTAAAGCTCCCCGTTTCATAAATAGCGAGGAAGGTGTCCTTTCCTTGAACCCGGCCCGGGTGGATGCGCTGTCACACACATACTGAGTAGCAAAGGCATATTGCGGCCGTGAGAAAGGTTTAAAACATCATCACTTTAATCTGGGAGCACAAAGCCAGCTACAGATTATGCTTCTGCCTCTCAAGCGATTCGGCCACAGATCCGGTTTAGATGACCCCCGCTAACACCCTCAGAGACAGAGGCTTTTAACCCCAAACAAACACTGATAGCAAGCAGCCATTCGAATGGGAACACACACGTTATCCACATCCATGGCATGGGCCGTACCCACCCACAGCATCCCAAAGCACATACACAGAGGACACCCATATAGCACATGCTCACAGCCGCAGACAATAACAGATAAACACACAGGCTTATGTCGGTTCCACTTGCATCCATTTCAGGCTATTAAGCGAGACACGAAAAAGCCCAAACTGTTGCGTAGCTAACAGGTTTTAAGGTAAAAATGACACAATTGCTGGTGTGAAGAGACAGCACACAATGCGGCCGTCCCTGAGACTGTCACAGAGGCCACCTGAAGTGAGGATGACACTGCAGTGATGCTGTCAACATAAAGGGCAACAAAGATTTTCATCAGGATCACAGAGAAAGGTTCAGAAGATGCTTAACTCCTCCGCTGCTGCTGACCATATGTGGACCTGAATTACCTGTACTAAAGGAGCTGAAGCACCCTGATGTAACCCACACTCTTTTTAAACTGGAGCACCAACCACACAATTAGCTCCCAGTGAGTTAATGACTAGTCTTCTCTGTCGCTTATAAAAAACCCAAAGGCCACATTGAATGCAGAAAGAACACCCAGCTGGTATTTCTGTCTAAATATTGAACAATTTCAGCTCACAAGATTGACACACTGTGTAATTTACAATATTTTCTTTGAAAAAAAAGCTATCTCATTTATATTTAATTAGAAATATCCATTATTTAAAGCTATCTGCATTGAACTAGAACTTAACCTTTGCTAAAGAGAGACAGGCGCGGAGCAAACGGAAATGGAAAGAGGGAGAAAGCGGGACGCAGGAGAGAAAAAGGATATTAAAATTGAGCGAATCCGACGGCGGTTCGCCACAATACACTTGAGACCTGAAGGATGAGTCAGAGAGGAGATGGCCATGTCAAAGAAAATTGTGAAAGCAAAAGACAAAAGAGGGAAGGTGGTGGTGGGGGGACTTTTCAAGCACAAGTAGCATTCTGGTTGAACTTAGCTCTTGATTTTTAACAACGTCATTATATCTCAGTCGGCCTCAGGAGCACCAAAGCTCATGGAAAAGTTATTCTCTGGCGTGACAAGGCCGTGTTTCTTCTTTTGCCAGTTTTTGCCCAACACTTCAATGAGCCTCGATCTAATTGGTCTCACCCCCACTCCTCTTTAGCCATTCGTGTCTTTACGTAGAGCAGATCTGGCAGATTTTTTTTCTTTCACACTTTTACAATTGCAAAGCTTAACCACTCAAACCGCATGGAAAATGTCCCCACACCCTTAAATAACGGTTATGTGTGCGTGTGTGTGTGTGTGTGTGAAAGAGAGAGAGAAAAAGGTAAAGAGAGTGAGAGCACACCCTGATGTTTCCTGTCTCCAAATAAAGACTGATGGCTTGTGTGTGCACGAATACAGTATGTGTGTGTGTGTGTGTGTGTGTGTGTGTGTGTGTGTATTCTGGGTTACCTAAGTGCGAAATTTTAATTTGACATGACATAAAAACGTGCAATCGGTTCCTGTAGTCGAGATGATAAAAAAACTGCTGACATATTTAAATAAATGTCGGTGCATCCACATACATACAGGACACACACTCACACACAAACACCACCAGCTCCAGTTCAAATCAGATAAATCACGACAAGAGGACATACAGGCTGTATATAAGAAGTGGACGTAGTCACCGTGACATCACCCATTGGTTTGTGGACTGCCGTTTTGAAGCCTCGAGTTCGGCGTTTTGGCCGTCGCCATCTTGGGCTTTTTTGCAACCAGAAGTGACACGAGAGGGTGGAGCTAAGTACAACCAAATACTGAATAAGACATTTTTTAGGCGATCAAAATGTTACTATTAACTTCCATGAACTGAAAACACACTGTGAATGTTGTAAGACTAAAACACAGACAACTTCCAGACAGGACAACGCCGTGGTAGCGACCTGTCAATCACAAGGTAGCCACGCCCTAAAGCATCCCCTGCTTTATGGTCTGTTTGACTCTAAGTTGGACCATAATTTACTAAATGAGCATCATGCTGTATTGAAGATTGAAACTAGCGATTGAGACCATAAACTCCTGTTTACATTGTTTGCTGAGGTAATAAATCAAGTGAGAAGTAGGCTCATTTTCCCATAGAATTCTATACAATCAGACTTCTTTTTGCAACCAGAGGAGTCGCCCCCTGCTGGCTATTAGAAAGAATGCAAGTGTAAGGCACTTCAGCATTGGCTTCACTTCTCAGACCCGGAGGTAACCCACTGGGACATACCTTAAAGCCATCATGTATTCATTCTGCAACACACAAAGCCAGATTTGATCGGATTGAGTAAAAAAAGCATCACACACACACACACACACAGAGAGAGAGAGAGAAGGTGCACAGTATCAGCTCTCATCTCTGTGATGTCTCACATGTCCTGATGCAATACGGGACACGTAAACACGCCATTTCATATCGTCGCAATTAACCCAACATCACGTTTTCTTTCTGAATGATTTCAACCATGACAGAGACTTCCATCAGATAGAAAATGACAAAGTGCTGAGGTTTCATGTCTGTTCACTTCCTCTGTGATTTCTAGAGAGAGAGAGAGAGAGAGAGAGTGTGCATGCATGTGTGTATGTGTGTGTGACAGAGAGTGAGAAAGAGAGGCCCTATCTGTACTTGAACACTCACCACTACCACAAATAAGTGAGTGTGATTCATCACTTCCTTCCTATTAAGCATGAACAGTGCAAAGAGCGGAGGGTGTAAACCAAACGCTACAGTTCAGAGCGCTGCGCTCTATACGCCCCTCTGCACGGGTCGTGCACCTGCACATCTCTATTACATACATTTTTACTCAACATAAAGTGCATTTAGTAGTAAGTAAGTCAACTTTTCTGATCATTTAAGTATTTATACGTGTGAAGCTTCTGTGTTTGTGTTCCTGCAGTTTGTTGTGTGTTTGTGTGTGACAGGGCCTCCAAAAAGTTCTACTCTCGACCTCTGGTGCCATCTGCCAGTGACAGGGCAGAAATGCAAATCAGATGCAGTCAGATAATACACCACGCTAGCTCTCCTCCATTAGAGCAGCCTACAGAAATAAACTAGGTCAGACAGACCAGCAGCCAGCTGTGTGTGTGTGTATGTGTGTGTGTGTGTGTAATAAGGCACATGCGCCTCTCTTTGTGTGGGGAGACAGCTATACATGTGTGTGTGTGGGGGGATGGGTTTCCAGTTAGCATAGAGGCTTCATAATATCCTTACTTGTGATGCTGCACACTGAACAGTCACCAGTAACATATAGACAAACAGCAGTCAGCACTCCTTCAAAGATTTCAGACAGAGAAGGAGGCACTTCTAGGCCGTGTGACGGGGCGAAGGAGCCGGGTGACAAATAAAGGCTCTTATCTGAGGCTGAAATTAGCCACAGCCAGAGCGCAACTGATAGGGAGCGTATTAAAAACTCTCGAAAACGAACCACCCGGGAGGGTGATGCAACGCAGAGGCAAGGCTGGCGTAATGCAGACAGATGCGTCCTCCTCTCTCATATCGCTGCGACGCCTCTGAATTATGAATGAGGCCCCCGTGCACCTCTTCAATGCAAAAAAGCCCTTCTCCTCTTCATGCTCACAATATACTGTTTGTTTTCGTTAATGCCTCGCACTCGAAACGCAGCCTTCCTGTCGTCATTGTTGGCCGTGCTAAACATCTTAAATAAAGGTTAACAGAGCATTTAAATCAGCTTTTGTCTGAGGACAGTCAAATGGCGCACAAAGCAGATGGCATATAGGTGCTGATCTAAGACAATTAGATTGATTGCATTTGAGGTGCTGAACTGATTTATGATCTACAGGGATACAGCCACTTTTTGGCAAATGCAGTATTTGATCTAACCTTCATTTCCGTTTCCCTTTATTTGGTTGCACATTTGTATTATTTCAAAAATCCATGCTGCACTAAAACACATTTAAATCAGAGTTTATTTACCTAGAAGACTTTGTATGTCTTTAATAAATTCACAATGTAGCCAATTAGTAGTTTTAAATCTGCTATTGTCAGAGTATACGTCTAGGTTCCTAACAGTCTGGTTCATAAGTTTCTTTGACTCATTCTACGTGATAAACACAGAGCATTATGAGCTGAATAATAAATGACTGCATGCCTTTCAGAATCATTTCAAACGTGGGGCCTTTCTATTTATAGACGCTCAAACATTTCCTTCTCCAGCTAACTTTCGCTGTTTTCTTTCTCCCTCCGACTGATTTCAGGCGCAGATTGTAAATTCGGTCACAAGGGAGGGTCAATGATTCTCGTTTCCTGCAGTTTGGTCCTCTTTAACCAAATGACTCTCCACTCCCTGAATTCTCTCAAGTTCCTCTGAGATATCTGCAGCTGCTCGTGTGTCTTTACGTGCGTGTGTGTGTGTGTGTGTGAATCTGTGTGTGCTTAACGCCAGTTCATAATGTGTATGTGTCTGCAGGCATGTGAGCGTGATGCATGAAGTTAGACGAAAAAGGTGACATGAGATGAAAAGGTTAATGTTTTCCAGGCTGGTGGGTGGGAGGTGATAGCTATGTATGTGTGTGCTGTGTGTGTGTGTGTGTGTGTGTGTGTGTGTGTGTGTGTGTGTGTGTGTGTGTGTGTGTTTGATTATGCGTTCATGTGTATTTTCTGTGTGGGTGAAAGAGAAAAGTTTCATGTAAAATCTTGCTGTGTTCTCAGAAAAGTGGATTCATTTCAATGAAGTGAATATGCAACACAACATTTAATGGTTGGTGATGTTACAAAAATGATCAAATCTCCAAAAAAATAAAACTATTGCACTTGAAAAGAACCCAGACGCATGTATCCTGTGGTTGTCTATCACTGTCTTTTGATTCAAATCCAGATGCAACATTTCTGAACATTTTCTGTTATTAAAATAACAAGGTGAAAGGAGTGTGCGGCCTTGGCAAAAGTTATGCGCTCACTGAAAGTGAGATTATGTAGATCAGTGTTTCCCAACCGTTTCTGTCATGCACCACCACAGCCCTGTACACATGAACTCAAGTACCCCTTCATCGACGCACCCGCTATGTTCCTGTTACATAAAAAGGTGTATATTGTTTCAATCGTTTTTTTTTATACATTTACACTTTCAATATTTAGGCAGTTTTGGTCAAGTTTGCATTTGTACTAATATCACTTAAAGGAGCAGAAGCTGGATGTTTCAGCCATGTATCCATTACTTGCTATTTCAATGTTTAATTCATAACTTTTAGCTAACTATTTCATTGTTTCAACCGTTTATTCATTATTTACTAACTATTGACTTTTAATTAACTGTTTCCACTTCTCTGCTCGCTAATGTTAGTTTTCACACACTCTCAAATGTGTGTTACAGTTGACTCAATACGTGTATATCTTCTTTCTTTTTTTTAAAACAAATGGTAATTCATAATTTTTCAAATTAATTGCGCTTCTCCAGTCTTACCACGAACTCCCACTGCACAACTGCAGAAATACCCCTGGTTGGGGATTTTTGATGTAGATCACAGCAATGGTTTATGCTAGGTAAAGGCACTGGTTCCCAACCTGAGGGTCCCAACCCCCACTAGGAGTCGGCAAAGCTTCCTCGGGGGTCGTGAGGCCTTCTTGATTTTAAGGGGTGTAAGACAACTTTTAAAAAAAAAATATACAGTTGGCCTATATCTCAGCTTTCATTAATTTCTGTGAAGAAAACGCAATGAAATTATTTTTAAAGATCTGATTATTATTTAAGATATAAACAGGATAAGGGCACGGTGAAGACCTGAACACAAGCTATATTCACAGAGCATTCCCTCTCTTTTAAACAGACTCATCCTGCATTAGAAAAGTACGCAGTTAAAACGTCCAAAAAGCTGATAGAACAATGGCCAAGCGTCAGGGAGAAGAAAACACTGAATTTGTCAAAAAAAAAACTATTAAGTATGTATGATTGTTAAAAGAAAATAATACATAATACAGAGAATTGTATTAAAAGTTCCTAAAAATAACAGGAAAACTCTTCTCTGATGCAATAAATAATGTAAATAATCTGCTCAAAATTCATCCAAATCGCTCGTTTTACACAAACTTGCTGCAGTTATTGCGTTCACTATTTGAAAATAAAAAAAAGAATATATAGAATTGTATTAAAGTCCCTAAAAATAACAGGAAAAACTCATCTCTGATGCAATATTCACAGGAAATAATCAGCTCAAAATGCATCCAAATTGCTTGTTTTACACAAACTTCTTGCAGTTATTGCGTTCACTGTTTGGGTTAATTGTACAAGGTATCAGTTGTTCTGTACTGTTATTGTTATGCATTGAATACGATATGAGAAATCCATAAAATATGTCACTCAGTCGGGGGTCGTCAGGTTACTCAATGATAGAAAAGGGATCCCTTAAGGAAAAAGGTTGGGAAAAACTGGGTCTGTGAGGGCCAGACAACGTTCACATATTCTGCATGAAGGGGGACTCACAAATGAGAGTGAGGGTCGTCCTAGAGGTCAGACGCCCTTTCAGCGTAATGGTTTAGACAAAGGACAAACGACTGGAGGACAGAGAGGACAGGTAAAGGACAAGAAAGGCAGCGCTGGACTCAGTCTGTCCTGGCCTACAGGCTCAGCTCAGTCTCTCCCTGCTGCTGCCGCTCTGTTTTGATTAAATCCCCTAACTGGATTTTTCAATACCAATAGTCCCAATAAATCCGTCTCTATGGGACATTCAACCGGCATTATTCTTGTCTTTTCCTCTGTGCTGGGGAAAAGCGCTCAGGACACAGTTTGGAACAAGACATCCAATCTGCACTCCTCTCTCCATTGTCTTCCCCACCAGACAGCCCAGTGAATGAACGCTCTTGGCCAAATCCCCCCCCACTTCCATGTGCAGACGCAGACTCCCCTGCCCACAGATGCGCTCGGCTCTAATTAGGCAGACCGCTGGACGTGTTGCGGGCGGGGGGAAATCTCTCTTCACAGACATATCGTCTAGTGGCAGCTTTGCAGATTTACGTCTTTTCATCTAGTTTGTGTGCGTGTGTGTAAGCTGGTGCTGAGGGAGAGAGAGAGACGGGGAGATATTGTAGTTGCTTTTGATTTAGTGATGAACACAATCCTTGCTTTTAATGTATGGCACAAAACAGCACTCAAAGAGATGTGTGACTGGGTATGTGAGTGTGTGTGTGTGTGTGTGTGTCCGTGCTGCAACATGTTGCACGGCTTTGCACAGCCCTGCCGCTCATGCAGTTACAGAGTGTACAGTGTGCTTCAGATCCACAGAACTTGCTGAGCGTTCCCCTGAGACCTGCGTCATCAAGCACAGAGGTTATTTCCTGTAGTTGAAGAGCAGCATGACTCTCTTCCTGTTCTGTGTGTGAAGAAGCATCGAGTTTGTCCCCCACAGTCCCAGTTCTTCTTCTATATACTGGACCCATGTTACTATGGCAGATAAGCTGTATGCAATAGATACATTTTGCCTCACATTAGTTTATTTCCCATTCAAATAAAGACATCCCTAACTGCCTGAATGATCCAATGCCACAGTTTCATCTTCTGAATGTGAACACTGAATGCTGCGAGTCTCGTCAGTCTGGTTCTTTTTAAGGTGAATGTTTCAAATATTCACTTTGAGGCGGGAAAACAAAGGGGAAAACTGTCACGGCGGTTAGGTTTAAATGTCAAAGTTGCAGCAGGATAGCTACTTTGAATTGAAAGAGCAAAGCCTTTGGAAATATAGTTTTCACATTCACTCGCGGTGCATTCATGGATTATGATTACTACCTGTAGGCCTAATAGCTTTGGCTCTATAAAAGACGTGCTACAGCTCGAACTTTAAGGAAGTAAATATGAAATATGAAGCACTCTTTCACAACATGCATGACATTTTAAATTAACAGATGCATAGTTTAGTACTTTAGGGCAGTCGTTCCCAACCGTTTTTTTACCGACCCCTGAGTAAGTGACATATTTTATGAATATTTCATATTATATTCAATGCATAACAATAACAGTACAGAACAACTGATAAACCCAAACAGTGAACGCAATAACTGCAAGAAGTTTGTATAAAACGAGCAATTTGGATGCATTTTGAGCTGATTATTTCCTGTGAATATTGCATCAGAGATGAGATTTCCTGTTATTTTTAGGGACTTTAATATAATTCTATATATTATTTTTTTATTTTCAACAATCATACATACTTAATTGGCTTCTTTTTTTGACAAATTTAGTGTTTTTCTTCTCCCTGACGCTTGGCCATTGTTGCTCTTTGATTGTTTTAACTGCGTACTTCTCTAATGCAGGACGAGGCTGTTTAACAGAGAGTGAAAGCTCTGTGAATATAGCTTGTGTTCAGGTTTTCACTGTGCCCTTTATCCTGTTTATATAATAAATAATAATCCAAACTTTAAAAATAACAATCTCATTTAATTTTCTTCACAGAAATTTATGAAATGCTGAGATATAAGCCAACTGTTTATTTTTTTTTAAAGTTTTCCTACACCCCTTAAAATCAAGAAGGCCTCATGAATCCCCGTGAAGCTTTGGCGACCCCTAGTGGGGGTCGTGACCCCGAGGTCGGGAACCAGTGGCATTGGCATTAGATGGTAAAAAACATAGCTCTGGAAAAATGTGTTGCTTTGCTTGTTATTTAAAGTTTTGAGTTAACACTGTTGTGACCTAATTTCCAAAGAAATACACACAGTGCTTTGTGATTATAGTTGACTAAATCTATGAAACACACATTACGCATTAATGAACTTCAGCATGCAGAAGTGATCACAACCAGTGCGGTCTCCTCTCTTTTCTGTCTGGTGCTTCTTAAACCCAAACAGAAGAGCTGTTACCTTCTGCTTCCCCGACTCATCTCCTCCCTCTTCTTCTCGTGTCCCCGGGGAGGCTTCGCACGGTCCCTTCCAGCAGCTCTCTCCTAACAACAAAAACATTGTCTTATTCTATTTTATTTTTTTCCTCCCCTCCATCTCAGTGGAGCCATTACTCTGCCTTATTCTGCATATGAGCTGGGGGCGATGGGAGGCGGAACGCATTGGCTGTGGATGATAATGTCTTTCCACGGAGCTGAAGTCTACGAGCTGCACTTCTCTGCTGGTGGTTTTGCAGCTATTTGGTTTTGTTGCAGTACAGTAGAGTGGAGGAGAGTCGTGCTCTCATTGTGGCCTATTGGTAACAGTTGTATATGCTGTTATTACCCACTCATAACAGAATGAAGCAACTAAATATATGAAGACCATGTCCAACTCATCCACTTATTCATCCACAAAGCTAGCAGCTGAGGGAGGAGGCCATCAAGTTTACTTCCTACATTTGAATTGGATGAAGTCCATATTATGTTACCATCCTTCGAGAGATTGTTTTTTTTCTCTTTTCATAGCCCCACATGTAAACATTTACTTCTAAAGAATGAATATGTTTGTTGAAGAAAGGAAAAATGGAAAGAAAAATATACTGTACATTGTATAACTTGCATCTGTCCTTCAATAAATATATATATAAAAAAAAGAAGGGATGATAGTGAAAGAGCTGCAGAACCAAATGCAAGAAAACGTTGTCATTGTTTTGTCATCAATCCAGCTATACTTGCTTTTTCAGGTTTGGTTGTGCAAATACATGTTAACTGTTTCAACTCTGAGAATATATGGAAATAAATTTCCAAAAATACAAAGACTCTACAGCCATGCTATGTGGTACTTTGAGCTAAATGCTAATGTCAGTATACTAACATGCTCACAATGACAGGTTTATGATGTTAAACCAGGGGTCTGCAACCTGCGGCTCCGGAGCCACATGTGGCTCTTTAGCTCCTCTCCAGTGGCTCCCTGTGGATTTATAAAAATGGAAATGAATACCTGTTTTTTGTTTACATTTTCATTTTTATTCATCATTGTTGTAGGTCTAATGTACGACGGTACGAGAGAGTATTAGGGCCACATTGAGGAAAAATAAATAAATCTGAGATTTCAAGAATAAAGTCATAAGTTTACAAGAATAAAGTCATAACATTATGATAATAAAGTCATAAGTTTACGAGAAAAAAAGTCATAGTATTATGAGGATAAAGTCATAATATTATAAAGTAGTAATTTTACGTGTTATTTTCTCTTTTTCTCGTTAAGTTATGACTTTATTCTCATAATATTATGACTATTTTCCCATAGAGTTATGATTTTATTCTCGTAATATTGCGACTTTTTTTCTTGTAAAGTTATGACTTTATTCTCGTAATATTACAACTTTTTTTTCCTTGTATAAAGTTATGACTTTATTCTGGAAATCTCAGATGTTTTTTTCCCTCAATGTGGCCCTAATACTCCGTAGTACATTTGCACTTTGGCACTCACTGCATTAGACTTATATACTATATACTTAGACTATAAACTGTGTTACCTTCATCACAATGCTCAAATGTTTTGCGGCTCCAGACAGATTTTTTTTCTTTTTTTTTTGCCTAAAATTGCTCTTTTGATAGTAAAGGTTGCTGACCCCTGTGTTAAACCAAAAGTGAAGTAAAAACATCTCAATCGCAGCTCCACTTCCCCGATCACTACTGAGCAGACTCAGGCTCCAAATGACGTCAAAATCTCAAGATGGCAGCTCCCGTATCCGGGATAGTTTGGCTTCACTTCTGTACAGTGGGAGGAAGTGGAGACGCGTCGTCCGTCTTTGTATAACAGTCTATGATCCCAACAGTTGTGGAAACATTTCACTCAAGGGCCCAAATGTCAAATGGCACAGTGGCACCATGCAGGAGAATCACCAAATTAATCAGCCTTCATCCTCTGGAGACCAAAAATATCTGCACAAAGTTTCATAACCATCCATCCAATAGCTGTTGAGATATTTCAGTCTGGATCAAACTGAAAGACCGACCGAAAGACCCGACATTGCCATCCCTAGAGCCATGCCGCTTGCGTGGCTAAACATATTAATTCATGATTTTCAACAACACCTGTGTGTGTGTGTTAATTTTGCTCTCTAAGTGGGCCAAATGAGCAGGCAGCAGACTGGTACAAATCCGACACTGGGACTCCCTGCACTACAAAGGGCTGAATTTTGATACACTTGCAAAAAAAACAACCAAATCCCACAGGAGTTCTCCTTCAAGTTAAGTTCTTATTCCCCAGCCAAATACTTTTTTCTTCACTTTTGTTCAAAGATAAATTTGCTGTTAACTACACTTGGCAGAGATCAAACAAATATGGCGTTTTTCAGGGGTACGGGGTGGGGGGGGTGAGGCCTTCATTTCTTAGTGACACAGACAGAGAAGGATTTCCTGCTGCCTTGCATAGCACATTAAGAGCTTCATTAATTCACTCCACAAAGAACTTTATAAATCAAAGACAGAGTTTTAAGATTATATTGATTCGTGTATAGTATTATGCACTCTGCAGTGCTTTGCTTACCTGCATCATCTTCTTTTTTTAATCTTTATATTGCTGAATTCCTGTTCAGGAACAGAAAGAAAATACAGATATGAGTCAATAACTGGTCGTGCCAATATGGCAAAAATGCATGTTTTGAACTCTTCGCTTTCACAAATCACCTTACAACATGGGAGTTGATAACACAATGAAATTATGGCCATGATTTAAAAGGAATGCATTGCAAACGTAATTCAGCCAGGTAAGCTATAGGCCTGTTGTTTGTATTGAATGTTTTAAACAATATTCTGTTTGAATATATGTGACTATGCCACAATAAATATACTTTATTTTACTAATGGACCTCAGCAGGAGCAAACCCCTCCAGCCATCATACAGAACAAAGAGCGATAATACCCCCTAGTGGCACAATTTGAGTTTAGCAGAGAAGCATGAGAGCAGGCAATCTTCAACCCATAGAAATGTTACTGGCTTCCCATTCATTGCACTGTAAATTATTCCATAGCGAGAAAGAGAGAGTGTGAGTCCTATTAACCAGAGTCATAGCTACTATTGAGATAGTTTACATTCTCCAATTAGAAAAATTACACATGGTGGTTATTTTGTAAGCTGATTTTGAAATTGACTTCTTTGAGGTTGACAGCAATAATAAATAAAGGCTTCCGCCCTAGAAATATATTCCTACCCTTACCAAATGGAAGTTTATTCAAGTGTGCTATTAGTATACTTTTTATGAATAAGAGAGTATACTTTCAGTTTACTTTTTATGTACTTATCAGAGATATACTTAAGTATACTTAGCTTATACAGACAAGTATACAGTAAAGTCTAAGTATACTTGGCTTATACTTGTGCTTAATCTTTTGATCAAGATATACTTAAGAAAAGTATAATTAAGTATTCTTGCCTTGTAGGCCTACAGAAAGGTATACTTGGCTTGTTGTTGTGCTTACTTCTTGATAGAGTAGCCTATTAAAGTGTGTGAGAGTTTGTAAATGAATGTTTTGATACGAATTTACTTCAATTCATCAAGAATTTTCTACGTTATTGGATTCTCTATTCACCGTGGAGGCATGTGAGAAAAAATGTATTTATTTTTCTATCGTCACAAAACCTCAGGTCATATAGCAAAAGGAGCAAGTCTAAAAAGTGGGCTACAAGTATATACAAGTATACTTGCAGTATAAAAACTATTAAATTGAGAGTACTTTAAAGTGTACCATCATAAACTAAAAAGTGAGCTACAAGTATATAACTATTAAACTAACAGTGTACCTATACACTTCTGTATTATATCTATTTATTGTACACTACATTTTTTTATTGACGGACGGTACACGCTATGTCCATTCACTATGTTCATTCACTATGTATATTCTGTATTTCTATTTATTGTTTTATAATCTTTTTGTAGACCTGTACCTCTGTATCTGCGCTTTGCTGCTTTGACACCTGAATTTCCCCCCTGGGGATTAATAAAGGCTCATCTTATCTTATCTTATAAAGTATACTTCTGGGAAATATACTTGAACTTTACTTAAGTATACTCCACAATCCAGTACTACAACGTTCAAAGTCTTTGCACATGTTTTCAGTAATTATTTTCCAACATTTATAATGTGTTTAGAAACAAAACTTTGAATTTCTTTTACACGGCCTTTAAGTTAACATTATGTTCACAAAGTGCATATTCTTGCACTATATAATAACCAAAAACTTGAGGTATAGCCTACTACTTTTTTCGTAAGGGTAGCAGCATGGAGAGGGCTTTGAAACAATTACACTGTCATGCTGGTAAATCAAATTTACAGTAAGTATAAATGAACAGCTAACTGAATAAATAAAATATAAAAAATGCAGAGACCTTCTTTTTGGTTAAAATTTTCCGAGAGGTGTGTTTGAAAAGTCTTGGCTATATGGCCCTGCTGCTTTTAACCACTGGTTTGGTTAATGTGGGGGTTTCCAAAACACAGAGATTGTATATATGGCAACGACAATAACACAATTACAGCTATTAACCCTCAGGATTAATACAGTTTTCATCTTCTCTCTCTCTCTCACTGTTATTGGAAACATACAGTAGGCCTACAGAAACATATATATAACTGTTTGATTTTGTTTTATGAACAGGCTTTATTGTAAACAGACCGGAACAGGAAAATGAACAACTCGTTGTCTATTGATGACAGAAACTGAGAAAGCAAAACTTCCCCCGTGAGCCTCCTCTTCCACCATGAACTAGTGATGGGAATTCCGGTTCTTTTTAGTGAGCCAGATCATTTGGCTCAGCTCACCAAGAAGAGCCGGCTCTTTCGGCTCCCAAACGGCTCTTCATTGTACCACTTCTGCCTTTTATAATTCAGCCAAATTTAGCGCTGTTTTGACCTATGATTAGTATGTGTGCACATATATCACTTAAATTATTCAATATAATTATACTAAACCATATAATTTCCTGAATACCATAATTTTACATGCTGCTTCGTTTCCGACTGTCACTCATCTCGTCTGCTATTCGTGCACCACACTCCTCTCTCTCTCTCTTTCTCTCCTCCTCTCCCTTCTGCTCTGTACCTGTAGACTGTCAGCGCGCCGCGCACTCCCGCCCCTCCCTGCTTGATGGTATGATCCTTGTCTGTCATCACCTAGAGTCCCTGTATACCAGGCAGTTACAGCGGATAGCCAGCTACATCTCACACGATGACTCTCATCCTCTGTCTGGTGAGTTCCAGCTTCTCCCATCTGGTCAGAGGTTTAGGGTCCCAAGTTGTAGAACAAAGCGCTAAAGGAACAGCTTTGTTCCAATTGTTCATTTAAATAAGTCCTAGCAGCTTTTGCACATATTTATGGAAAGTTTATCCCTTTTCTCATTTTATTGTGTCTTTTTTGTCCTGATATTTCAGTGTTTTTTTATATTGTTCTTGTGGCCTTCTTCTTTTTGCTGGGTCCTGATCCCAGCAAGCCTTTGAGTACTCTTTGTCATGTTATTGGTGTGTCTGTCTCTTGTCTGTGCTCTACCTTATTGTCAATACGGATGCCATCCTCTTTTTTTGCTGCAAAACAAATCTACCTACGGGTACAAATAAAGTCACCTGAACCTGAACCTGAACCTCACCTGATTGGTCGCACGGACATCATTAACACAACATTCAGTCACAGTCGGTGCATGGAGTGCCCGTGGCGCGGAGATCATCCTATCATTCTGCCTTGAATTAATTAAAGAAAAAAGAAAAGAAAAAACTGGCTCTCGGACGGGAGCCGGCTCTTATTGTTCACTTAAAAGAGTCGGCTCTTTGAACCAGCTCGTTCGTGACCTTCACATCACTACCATGAGTCTCCTCCTCCGTCTCCAAGACAGCAGGGCGGGTCTTGTAAGACACAAGTCAGCTACTATCACTTTAAAGTATAACACCATGACCATGATGGCAGCCGAGTCAAGCAAGTGTCCTGCGTGGTTCACCGCCTTCACCGTGTTGCTCTGCCTCCTGGTATCAGTGTAAGTTAACACACTGTGTAATACACGTGTTGACTATGACAAAGTCTGTTGAGCTCCCCTGGTCTCTGGGTTAACCGCTTTGTTTTAGGTTAAAGTATGATAATAGATGGCTTCTAATGTTTAGATATAGGTTAGGTTTGAGGATAGGTATCATGTTAGACAAAAGGGTGTGGTTTTAGGAGTAAAAGGTCTAACATTGAGCTGTAAAACTTACTTTTACTTTTGACTTTCACTTTCGTTTTGTCTTTATCTGCAGTTCCTCTTCAGCTGCTGACGGGAAGAACGGAAGTCAGTGTGTAGATGGGACGTACGAGCATACGGGAGGACTGACCTGTTGTCTGTGTGCAGCTGGTGAGTGTCATCAGTGGTTATAGATACATCATGTGAAGTGAACCTGAATCAGTTTACAGGTTTAGCTGCTTCTTTAATAAAGAGGGCAGCAAAATGATGAAGTAATTTTGGTTAAATGTGATTGACAAATAATAATATAGTGCAAGAATATGCACTGTGTAACCATAATATTAACTTAAAGGAAATTCAGAGTTTTGATTCTAAACACATTATAAATGTTGGAAAATAATTACTGAAAACATGTGCAAAGACTGAACGTTGTAGTACTGGATTGTGGAGTTAGACTGTTAAACTGTTTTCAGGATTTTTTAGGCGGGGCTGAAATCATGGCTCGATGACGCACTGGAGCCATCCTTAACATAACTCCACCCATCTTCACAAACGGGGTTTTTGAAAGACAAAATACAAACCCAGGATTTCAGCAAAGGTTATGTTGGTTAGCTCAGTCGGTAGAGCGAGAGTCACTTTTTGCCATGATCGTAGGTTCAAGTCCTACTATAGGCATAGTCATTTTCATCACTGATTTTGTTTTGTATTGTGTTTTCATGATTGTAATTCATCCCATGTCCTATGTATATTTATTATTTTTCTCTAAATTAACTAAACTAAAAAGGAATAGTTAGTATGGAGTACCAGGGCCACGCATGTCTTTGAGACTACCAGGACCACAAAAGCAATATCTACTTGGCGATTTTTTTAATCATTCAAATTTGGCTGGGTGGTTAGTAACACATTTTTCTGTGGTGTGACAAACCCAGAATGCATATTTATTTTTGCTTTACACAGACTTTAAAGGGGAACTACGCCCATTTTCAAAATTCATACGTGTTATTCCTTTGGTCTAAGACAGTCCAAAAAATATTAGTAAACATGAATAACTTTCTCCCAAATCCCAAAACTAGGGTGGTAAAACTTAGATTTGTGATGTCAGGTAATAAAGTGTGGCTGCTCCCACAGGCGCAGTTTGCGTTGGTTCAGGGGGCTCACCGAACCCCCTAGAAATTAGGATGTAACGATACGTTTTTACAACGATACGATACGATTTCCATGGTTCCGATACGATTCGGGGACGATATTTGGCTCAGCTAGAGCGATACGATACGATTCAATGATTTGAAATCGATATAGTAACATTTTTTTGCCAAAAATTCAGTTTTTCTTGTAAGGGAATCAGGGATAAATTAATTATGGATATAAACAAGTAAACAATGATAAATGGCTAATACATACAGCTTTTGTTAGAAAATAATAAAAAGAGCAACTGCAGGACCTGCTGCTTCAGTTCTCAAGATACAAGGCAGTTTAATATTTAACAAAAAATATAATAAACCAACTTCTATTCAAGTTAAATGAACAGTAATTTAACCTGCTGCTTCTGTCCTCATTTTCAGTATAAACTGTAGAGCAATAATACAGAGATCAACCGCTTATAGTGATCAAACAGCTTGGGACAATAATCATTCCTATACAAACGCTGTTTAAATAATCGGCTGATAGTGATCAAGTAGTCCGCTTACAGTGTTCATTTGGGGTCTTTTCATACATGAAAACATACGGAAAAACATTTTAAAACTATGTTAAACTAACGTTGGTTGAATTTCTGTTTTGTTTTTTACTTTACTCCCGTGATAATTTTCTTTACTAATACAAGTGCTAAAAAACACGTTCATATAACGTTTGTCGTCCTTAAATACAAGGTGCAAATCCTTAATATCGATACAATCGATTTTTGCGTTTCAAATCGATTTTATATCGATATACGTCTCCTGTGAAGGACAACTTACCGAGTACCTATCGATGCAGTTGTATCGTTACACCCCTACTAGAAATGCATCTTTATTGTTTTAGAAGAATGCAGAACTAATAATTTATTGTAATGATGAATAATATCGACCTTGTTATGTCTTCTTATTGACAGAATAAGAAACCAAAAAGATAAGAAGTTATATTTGTGGTCTTTTTATTTACTTATAGCCAAATAACTTTGGACGCTCTCTGTCCACACACCGTTAAATATGCAATTTCTCTTACGTCATGTAAACAAACCATGTACCTATCAGCTGTGTGGTCAAAATCGGACTGGAGATGTAGCCACTTAAAAGATGGTTGAGTAGACTAATGCTGGCTATCTTCCAATGTTTGTGTTTTTATAACAGAAAACAGGTTATATAGTGTGATATTTACTAAAAATGACATACAAAACAGTAGCCCATGTAAACTTTCAGGCGATCTCCCTCCAGCCTGCTGCTTCCTTATTTAGGTGTTCGTTGTGAAATGAGGTGGTGTCGTAGGCCTATACAGTATATAGATAATTCCTCATTTCAGCTTCATTTCAGTTTGGAGGGTGTAATATGTAGGCTACACACATCCCAATACATTAGACCTCTCTGCGTTGTACACATTACATTCCCTCTAGATTTTGTTTTGGGAACCCCCAACCTTAAAGTTCAAACTGCGCCTATGGCTGCTCCATAGACAATGAATGGGGAGAGATGTTCTAGATGACACCGAGAGCACCCAGGGGAATGTTCTGAGTATATGGGAACATTTTCTGTTTTTATAACTGACAACACTACAATAGAATAAAGCTCATTTGGGTTTAAAAAAAGAAAACAAACATTGTGTGGGTCCATAAAATCAGCCTTCCATTCATTGTCTATGGAGCAGCTCCAGACTTTATACCCGATGACATCACAAGTTTGAGACTTACTTCTCTGGTTTCTGGCTTTGAGACAGAGTAGCTTATGTTCACTAACATTGATTGAACTTTACCAGGCCATGAAAATATTTAAACATATTAGAATTTTTCATGTGGGTGGTGTTCCCCTTTAAGATGCTAAAACAAAATTTTGACCTGACAGGGCCACAAGAAAATGTAAAAATGCAGGAAGTATGCCCATTTCAGTTTTTGTTGTGCTTTAGTGTGTATTACCAATTAAATTTCCACAAAGTATCTGCTGCATATGTCATGGTCTGAGGCCCCTGGGCTGGGACTTATTGACACAATAAGTCCCCGCCTCTTTACTTGTTCTGTCCTGTACTAAGCTCAACCTGTGAGGTAGATATGTATTAGTTTTTTGTTCAGCATACATACAAGTGAGTTGAACTTTTGTGTTGTTGAACACAGGCATATCACGCAAAAACCTTTAGCCACTGCAGAAAGTTAACATTAAATGTAAAGATCTTGACAAATATGGACATTTCAAACTGTTACTGTTGGTGTTGTCAGAAAAGGTGGTACAATACTGACTTTTAGAACATGTTTGCATGCAGCTGTCTGTGTGGGTGTACAAATCATAGGCTGGCCCAAACTGAAAAGGTTTTCTTCTGCCTCTGGCTCATGTGTGTCCATACTGTAGGTCTGCACCTGGAGTCGCACTGCATCAAGAGTCAAACATATGGAGTATGCAAGGCCTGTGACGAAGGCAAATACAGCAGTCACCCTACTAACCAGAAGTTCTGTGACCCCTGCACATCCTGCTCACAAATCAGTGGTATAGACATAATGGGACATCACCGTTTCTTTTATTTATTTATTTTTCTTAAAGAAAAAATACAGTTCTCCAATGTCAGTTGTGTGGTTTTGCTGTCCTTTCAGCCGGTCTAGAGGTGGACGAACCCTGTAAACCTGGCACGGACACTAAGTGTCGATGTAAAAAGGATCACTATTGCGAAACAGAAATCTGTATAACTTGTGCCCCATGCGAAGAGTAAGTTCTGCTCCTACAAATATCTCTAAACTAGAAGAAACATTTTTTTACAAACAGTATCACAGTGTGTTTATTGACCTGTCCTCATAGACTGCTAGCAAATTTTATTTTTTTTAATGAGAATGATGTTAATTTTTGTCACTCATACATACTTGATTTTCTTTTGGTTCAAGATGTGGTGATGTGGGCATCAAAGAAGCCTGTACAGCCAGGACTAACACAGTCTGCAATGACAAAATTGAAGGTATGGTTTAGTTTAGCATTATTGCATTATGGTGGTTTCAATTTGTATATTATTGCCGTGTAATTTATAAACAGAAATGGCATACTTTTGTTTATGACAAAAATGTATTGTCTTTGTCTTTCAGGGGGACTTACCAATGGCACAATAGCCGGCATAGTTGTCCCAATTCTATTTCTCATCGGACTTGTTGTTCTTGCATTGTTGTGGAAAAGGAGACGCGACCGTGAGTATATATATGTAATGGGACCAGCAGAGGGCACTAGAACCTCATGTGTTTCTCAATAAAAATAGGAAAGGACAGCAATAATTCCAGAGGTTCAGTTCACAATCAATTCAAGAAACAGATTTAATCACTGTTTTTTGTATGTTGTTAATAATATGTTTGGGTGTCTTGTTTTTTTTGTAATTTATCTCATAAGAGAAGAGACGCAGAGAACACAGCCCAGCCCAACAGACAAATGGAAGTGGAGGTGGAGGTGATGTGGTAAGTTATTCTCCAGTGTGAAGTCCATTTATAACTCTCTGACCAGTTGCAAGATGTTTGGCCTTTCACCTGTTTTATCTCACTTGCACTTGTGCATAATATGTGCACGTATGATAAACGCTCTTCTGTCTCTCGTCTAATGTTGCACTTCCTCTAATGTTGCATAGCTGCCCCTTTATAAAGGAGATGCAGGTTAGTTGTCTGAAACCTTTGGTGTCCATGTTGGTGTGTTTGCTCTGTGTCAGTGCTATTGTGGTGTGACATACTTGTAAAGCTTGTGTAAGCAGTTTGTTATGTTATCGCTGTGGAGTTGTAATTTGTTTATTAACATTCATTCTACTTCTGTTTCACAGGAGAGGCAGCCTCTTAGAGGTAAGAAAAGCCCCAGAACACATTCTTTATTGATGCAATATTAGAGCTTTAATCGCTTTGTCTGTATACTTTGAGCTTGTTGGATTAAATAGCTGATCGATTGATAATGACATGTCATTATTCGGTCTGATATTGTGTTTATGTTAGACGACTTCTGTTTGGGAGGGTTGTATTTTTTTTTTATTTTGTCCTAACCAATCAGTAGTTGGGCTGCAACTAACGATTTCTTTCATTATCGATTAATCTGCCAATTATTACCGTCTATAAAATGTAATTAGACAGTGTAACATACAATCTGCTAAAGCCCAAGGCGATGCCATTAAATGTCTTGTTTTGTCCAAAACTCAGGGATATTCAGTTTAATATGATATAAAACAGAGCACAGCAGGAAATCTCCATAGTTGAGAGGCTGAAAACAGCATTTTCTGCCATCCATTTTTGCATGAAAAATGACTTCGGCTCTAATCAGTAGTGAGGGACATATCCTGTCATGTTTGAAGCAATCAGGTGGACCAAAATGCAGAGACAGCAACAGGCTATGGAGGACAGAACCTGCCAAAAATAAATGAATAAATTACTTAATAAATGTAGCAAAAATAATATAAAAAATAAATATAGCCATTAATTAATTGATAAAATGTGACATAAGCAGAAGCAGACACCATTTAGCTAACTAACATATAGTCATGCACCCTGACCCCATGATGACGCACTTTGAATGACAGCCCCCTCATTTGCATAATGAGGCAGAAATGTATAAAGAAAAGAATACAGAAATAAATAAGTTTGGGGAAATAAATAAGGAGTGAAATGCAAAGGGAAAATCGTGCATAAATAAATAAATACACACACTTAAAAATAAATATAAAATAATATATAATAATAATATATAAATGCAAAAATAAATAAATATGTATAAAAATTAATACAAATAAATACATAAATAAATAAAAGGGAAAGTTAAACAGAAGAGTAAACAAATAAGGGAATTGATAGAAAGGTAAATAAATAGAAGCAAATTAAAACAGAAATATCAATTTATGTCACATTTATCAATTAATGAATGGCTACATTTACTTTTAATATTATTTTTGTTGCATTCAAATACATTTATTTATGTATCGAGGCATTTATTTATTTACTCATTTATTTTGGATTTTGGCAGGTCCATCCTCCATAACAGGCAGGAGACAGGAACTAAAGAATAAACTATTTATTCTCAAACTAGGAACACTAAATAGATACAGGAAGCTACGGTGCTAATCACTAGACGAGGCTCAGCTGGAGTGGGCAGGAAACTGGAATTAGGAAGGAAACACTCCTGGGCTGCAGTCAAAAAGCCTTTTTTGCTTAGGAAGGTTCCTAACGGAGTATCTAAGTAGCAGCCATGATGAGAGCAGTTTGAATTATCTAAATGCTAAGGAAAGGCGCTTCAATGCTTCCTTTTTTATCTCCTTTAAATATTTAATACACTGGACCATCCGTTACCAAAGGAAAGGAGATAATGCCGTCCCACAATTCCTTGCGGCCGCAACTTTTAAAGCGGCGCACCATTCTGCCGTTCATGAAAACAAACGATATGCCTGTCTTGCATAATATTTTCATACAATCATATACTAATTGTGATTCATGTTGATAAATATGAGTGAACTGTGACAACCCTTTCATTTAACTTTATTTCTATTTATTTGTTTCGAACAAGTAACAAATAAGTAAAAAAACAAAAGAAGAATAACAAATAAAAAGTACAGTAAACGTATATCAAACAAATAATCAACATTAATAAATATTACGTCCTAAAAGGAGTAGGAAGTAATATACATTTAATGGTTCTACACCTTCTCCATAACTCAAAAAAATAACTCAATATTCATCATATAAACTTGTGTGATTGGTAGCTTATAGGCTATTCCTTTTTTATTTCAGTTCCAACCTTTGTAATGAAGTAATACTTTTCACCGGTTGTCCACGTTAGGTCATATAATTTCACCACGGCAGACCCACGTCAATAACACCCACCGCCATCGCGTCATCATTACAGAGCCTAGTGTAAGTGCAGTCGGATTCTCTTAACGCCGCGGTTGTCTTTTCCTAAGTCCTCATGAATTCTTCTTCACACCTTTCTTTGGCCTCATGACGTTTTCCATAGAGGTCAGGGAAAAGTGGTTCGGAAAAGACGTTAGGACGTAATTTTTTGACTTTTCGACCATAGCCAAGGACAAAACCTGACCCCCCTCACAGGAAACAGTATAAATGTTTAGGGTAGACATAATTAAAATAATAAGGAAGCCCTAAAAATGAAAACAACTGAAAACACCGAGGAGTCCAAAAGAACCAGGACATATCCTATTTCTAACCGCTGTGACTTAGCACCACACCAGACCGATATGAATCACTGGAAACACTGAAGATGTGAGCAGCAAGTTAGAGGTCTGGTGGTGTTGTGATTTTGACTCTTTTTAATGACACTTAAACAAAGCTCTTTTGAATCTACCTGTGTCTTTTTTTTTTTTTTGCCCCTGCAAGATCAGTAAAGTTTTGATGACGTGTGTTGTGCTTCGTTGCATTGATCCCCACTTTTCCTGTCTTTCAGAAATAGTTCCAGTTGTGGATCTCCAGCCTCACTTGCCTGACATTGCAGAAGCGATTGGTTGGCCGGATATGCGCGATGTAGCGATGGGCAGCGGTATATTAAACACCACTATTGATTCTTGTAAACTGAACCACCCTGGTGATAGTCAGGAGCAGACACTCGAACTGCTACAGATCTGGGCGGAAAGGCAGGGCAAAGACGCCTCAAAGAACTTGGTCAAAATCCTAGAAGATAAAGGCAAAAAGAGCACAGCAGAGAGTGTGGTAAAAATATTGACTAGACAAAATCCTCCTGCTTGAGCGTGTCTATCGTGAGCACTTTTTAAATGTTTGCATTGCTGTCTACTGTATGAATTACTAGTTCGAAACCAGTAGAGATGTTTACATGATAGTCACTGTTATCTGCTTTCCAGTTTATTAAATAATGAATTGAGAGGTTTTCTGCCACTATTTCCTTCTAGTTTTGGGTGTGAACGTTTTTAAATAGATTTTATCCTTGTGTTGATATGATGATCCTGGAGAGGCTAGAGAAAGTCTATGTGTCATTTGTGCCACAGCTTGTATATTGTGCAATAAACTTCCTTATATATGTTGGGACTGGTCTAGTCTTGATTGTCTAATGCTCGTAGACAGCAGGTTTTTCTGTTCAGCTGTCCTTCCCGAATCTGAAAGGGGAACACCACCCAAAATAAAAATTCCACTATGTTATTTCCATTGTCTAGGAAAATCCAATCAATATGTGTGAACATGAGCTCCTCTCTCTCAAAGCCAGAGAAGTAAGTCTCAAACTTGTGATGTCATAGGGTATAAAGTCTGGAGCTGCTCCATAGACAATGAATGGGAGACTGATTTTGTGGACCCACAGAATGTTTTTCTTTTTTATACCCAAATGAGCTTTATACGATTGTAGTGTTCTCAGTTATGAAACAGAAAATGTCCCCATATACTCAGATCATTCGGTGTTCTCAGTGTCATCTATAACATCTCCCACTATCCACACGTTCCACATGTTATACCCCAGAGAGTTGTTCATGTTTACTAACAGTTTTTGAACTGTCGTAGACCATAGGAATAACGTATGAATTTTGAAAATGGGCGTAGTTCCCCTTTAAAACCAGAACACCACAGTACGTCTTCATTTCTAAAAACTATTAAACTTTTACTGCCCTTTTCCTAGACATGTTGCACTATCTCCACTCTATAGTCATTTTATTTAGTTATTTGATAAAGTTCCACGTTTAAAAACAGATTTCGTAAATATGGTAATTCTAAACTAAAATATAGGCCAACTGTAAGATCTTTATAAGTACTTCGAAATACAGTATGTATCTGTAGTGTTACCACTATTTTACGCACTTATTTTGTAACAAAGTAACAATATTGCACCCCATAATAATACCAAAAAATAGAACGAAACTGATGGAAAGAAATTGATGACTGCCTGAAACAATAAATCTCTTTCAGTTCAGTAAAGTGGTGACATGATAAACGAGAGTATTATCAAGTGCACTTTCCCTTTTATTTATAGTGGTTTAGTTGCTCAATTCAAGTTCCACATTCTGTAAAATGTGACTAAGTAGTCGACACTGACAAGAAGTTGGGAAAACTGATCAAAAAAAGCCTGTAGTTGAATATTGCTTTATGTAAACATTTTGTAAAAACAAAACATAAAAAAACATATATTGAAGTTTGAGATTGTATTGAAAGGATTTGCAACGGTAGAAACATTTTGAGAATGTGTAATAAAGAAATCAACAGTGAGGTTACTATCAATTTGACAGCACAGGTTTTGAACAGGAAGTTTGGTATCTCAGGGGTTTTCCTCCGATCAGCTTCCTATTTGTCTGTCTACTGATGAGTCTTAAAGGACCGGTTCACCCAAATTACCCGACGCAGATACTTGAATCTTGGTCTTATTTATCCAGATTTGTCTCTGAAATTTCTGCCTCCACCCCAATGGAGGTAAATGTAATTTTGTTTGTGGTGCTCAGAGAGGTCGTGTCACCTCAATGTCTCTGCTCTAATCCACTGAACCTGTTGCCTTAGGTGTGACATACTGTACATGATATATGTACATTTGACCTTTTTATGCCTCCATGCCGGCAACAGTCGTGGCCGAAGGCATTATGTTTTTGGGTTGTCCATCCGTCCGTATGTCCTGGAGGGAATTTCTTCAAATTTAGCACAACTCAGGGATGAACTGATTAGATTTTGGTGGTCAGAGTTCAAGGTCACTGTGACCTCAAGTCCTTCCCAATCTCGCGATATCTCAGGTACGCCTTGAGGGGATCCCAGCTGACATTGGACGAAGGCGGGGTACACCCTGGGCAGGTCTGGACTCAAGGATGAAGTGATTCAATTTTGGTGATCAAAGGTCAAGGTCACTGTGGCCTGACGTCTGTCCCATTCTCATCTAAGCGATATCTCAGGAATGCCTGGAGCGAATTTCTCCAAATTTGGCAAAATGTCCACTTGGAATCAAGGATGACCTGATTCAATTTTGGTGGTCAAAGGTCAAGGTCATTGTGACCTCACAAAACACGTTTTTGGCCATAACTCAAGAATTCATATGCTAATTATGACAATTTCACACCGATGTCTAATAGGATGAAATGATGAAGGGATGACATTTTGGACAGACATGGATGTAAACTGCAGCTTGACGGGTTGGCGGAGGCATACAACCCCGAGGCGGTAATTCTAATTACATATATTTATAATTGTTTCTTTTTTCTAATTCTTATTTTTCACACTATAGCCTTAATGAGTATGCCACACTGCAGTACATTGCATATGTATATTACTGTTTTATGTGACAAATAAAATCTTTCAACCCTTGAAACTTTGCAACCTGTGTAAAAGCGCATGAAACCAAAAACAATACAAGATACCACTAGAAGTGAGAACTTGTGATTTTCTTTAGTAATGTGGGTAAACTGACCCTTTAACCTGTGAGTGTGGAGATGTTCAATGTTTGATGTTAAATTTTATAATTATTATTATTTTTGGGTTTGTGGAGTTTGTTGATCTCACGTAATTCCCAGCATACCTCCACCCAAGTACAACCTGAGCAGAGATCCACTTAATAAAAGTGTGGGGCCTTTAAATGTGAATGAGATTGCATTTAATCATTCATTCATTTGTCATTTCAACTATATCCATATAAAATACCCATACAGCAATAACATAAAACATAAAACCATCTAAAAACATCAGATTCATGTTCCCGTCCCATAAATCCATGAGGAAGGAAGCCCATCTGGTTATTTCGGGGTCTGCTGATCAGCCTGTCCACTTTCATTTCTCATCATTTGGCCCAAAATTGCGACATTGGATCCGATGTGCCCTCATTTGCTTTTAACATCAGGCTGTGCTGCTTTTAAAGGATCATGTTTTTCATCTGTAAAGACATCCAGACACAGTTTCTAACATAACTTTTCGTGGACTCTCTTTATTGAGACATTGTTGAGATCATATGAGACACATCAGTGTTATTTATACAGCAGCTCCACATCATCATCTCCTTTTCAGTGCCAAGGAATTTCTGTTATACATATGTCTATTTTATATAAATTATAAGAAAATGATAGCACATGGGAAAAATTTTGATTGAAGGGAGTACTGCGGAACCTGCCAAAATAAAAAATAAATGAATAAATAAATAAATAAATATATCTTTAAATGCAGCAAAAATAATAGTAAAAATAATGTATGCATTAATTAATTAATTAATTGATAAAATGTGATATAATAATGTATTAATTCCCTTATTTATTTATTCCTCTGTTGATCTTTCCCTTTTAGATATTAATGTATTTATTTTATTAATTTTAAAATGTATGTATTTATTTTTACATTTATTATTTATCTATTTTTTTCATTTATTTGTATCAATTACCAAACTTATTTATTTCTGTATTCTTTTCTTTATACATTTCTTTATTTTTTTTATATTATTTTTGCTTCATTTAATGATTTATTTATTTAATGATTTTATTTATTTGTTTATTTTTGGGTGGAAATGAATGAAGGGATATACAACCATACAGATGAGTTGAGAATATAATGAGTGACTGCTTTGAAATGAATTACTAAATAGTGGTCGCAAAAAATACAACTGCCAAAATGGAGAGAAATTATACAGCAACTTCAATATTAATATATAATAATACAATAATAAAATAATAAAAACATAAAAACATTTGTTTGTGTGAAAAAAGATGAATGAAAAAAGATGACTGAAAAGGCTGAACTTTGAAAATGTCAGCATCAAAATTAAATCAAAGTCAGTCGTCTTCATTAGTAGCTTTTCTTGCAGGTTAATAGCATAAACAAAATGTCCTTCACATATTCTGATAATCATGACCTCTTTAAAGTGTTGCTTAACTTCCTCTGTGCTCCCTGCAGTGTGCCAAGAAGTCTGTCCCAGTGGGTGAAGTACGGCGCGTAGTTTACTTTAAATTTGAGGTGGTGGAGGTCATGATGCCGAGCTCCTCCGTAGAGGCCGAAGGGCACCAGTCTACATGGAGACCAGGGGAATTCATAGCCAGAGTGTGCCTCAACTGACAGATACATGTTTGTGACAAAGAAGAGCATCTCGGTGAGTGGATGGCAGTCCAGGAGTGCAGGGTTCAGGGCTGCGAAGGAGGCGAGGCTCAGCATCTCCCAGACACCTGTGTTTTCTGTTGTCAGGGAGAAAGTGGCCGTGTAGAGGTGGTGCTCCTTGTGGAAGAAATGGTACAGCCAGGGCACTTTGTGATGCAGCAGATGCCACAAAAAGTACTGCATGTCGAACAGGAGGAGGCAGGCCAGGACGTCCTTAACAACAGTCAGCATCTCAGGTGCCAGTGCAGGAAAAGACACAGGCCTCCAGTACCAGTGCACAACAGAAAGGGGGAAAATGAAACAGACGTGGTGGTGGAGGATTTTTCGCAAGCACTTCCAAGCCATTGGCCATGTCATCTCGCTTTGAGGCTGGATCTTGAAGCGCCGCACCACGGTCAGTCTGGGACAGAGCAAATACAGGTAGATGTAAGGCAAGCAGCAGCTCAGGTAAACTGTCAGAGAGAAGCAAACAGGGAAAAATGGAGAGGTGAGGAAGCTCTGATGTCTTAACCAGTCCCACAGAATCTGCAGAAGGAGTTCCTCTGTGCCCTCTGAGTTTGTCATCTCGGCAGTGTTCGAAAACTGAACTGCACTGATGCATTTATACTTGAAGTGATGATGTAAGATACAAAAGCATTTCCGTTTTTTTCACGAAGACACTGTCACAAAAAAAACATCTGTTCATGACAGTCATTTACAATGGTCCTGTTATAATATATCACTTGAAAATAATACAAATTAATTTGTTTAAAGAGGCAATCCTTAAGATTTGTTGATTTAGAATTTCTATTTCAGTGAAAACAATGAAGTTGTGCTCAGAGTTTAGCTGTCTTGAGTCTCTTTGTTGATACATGAGCATAGAAATGGAATAGAAAAATTGTATTTCTATATACATGAGCTTCAAGTTTTCAGAATTGTGTGCATAGTTCCACTTCTTGTGTGTATTCAACAGCCTTTGTCTGTCACTACAGACACACAGTTCATAATAACTGCAAATTAAATATTGCAATACTTTCATCAGATGGCCATAGGCTCAATCACCATTGTGTTACCTCATTTGGCGATAGATAGTGACTTAGCAGACATTTTTTTTTAATGAAAATCTTCAAGATTGCCACTTTAAGGTTAGTAGCCTATCCACACAAGAGTTCCAGTGTTGATGCAACATTGTCTGTAAATGAATGATACAGTTTTAATGAGTTTTCTGTCTGTAAGTTTCTGCTTCCAAAGGCCAAAGTTGTGATATTGTTGTGGTTCTTACCTGAGTAGCCTGTTATAGGGAATGAGTTGTGTTCTACAGTACGTGTCTTGTGTGTCCTGACCTCCTTTACTTTTGGTATGATTTGCTCAAGCATGAAGCGCCACCTTGTGGATGAAAGATATTTCTTGTTAACAACAGAGAAACCATTTTGTTATTTTGCATGCATGAAACAGGTAAATAAGGGAAGTTTCTTTTAAAATGTTACATAGATATTATCCTACAAGTCATTAATCTTCTTAGATTTAAAAAGGACATTTGTGTTGACTGCTTTATTTGTGAAATGTCTACAGAAACGATGCTGCACCTGTTCTGTCAATGTCCAGACACCAACGGTTTACACCATAAACCACAACACACATCAGACATCACAATGGTTTTGAGACAAAAATTAAGATTTTTTGTTTTCATAGATAATGTATTTATTATAATATAAATAAACTATTGGTCCCTGATGTGTATTGGATTAAAAGTGTTTAGTCAGTTTCACTACAATGAGAGTTACAGGGGTTAAAAGTGTATTTCTTTTTTTATTTATTTGTTCATTTGTTACCTGGGAATAAATAAATGAAGGACGTCTACCGCCTTTTTTTGACCAGCGCCCCCCAGAAGCTGGTGCCCTAGGCGACCGCCTATATGGCCTATGCTTTAAGCCAGCCCTGGAAGGATGTGTCTTGTTATGTTACTGTTAAAGGGACTGTTTGTAACTTCTTACAGGTATAAATCACCGCATATGCGCGCCCGCATACGCACGCTCGCGTGTGGCAAAATTTCATATTCATAAATCCAAATTTAGCCACTTTAAACTCCTATTTATAAGATTTGAAAATGAAACCAAACAGTACATTAAAGCCATTTTAACTCAACAAATAAGAAAGCTGCAAAAACAATGTATTATTACTATTATTATTATTATTATTATTATTATTATTATTATTATTAATAATAATAATAATAATTATTATTATTTATTATTATTATGTATTTTTATTATTATTATTATTATTATTATTATTATTATTATTATTATTATTATTTGTGCTCTTTGTTTAATTGTTTGTCTGTATTAATGACTCATTTGTGTTATGTGTTTTGTTTGTATGTGCACTATATTTGCAACAAATATTTTTTTTTTTTTAAAGTAATGAACCAGGTGTTGTGTTGAAGTGTTCCCATGTTGAACAGTGTCCCCCTGAACCCTGCTGCTCCTCACAGCTCAACATGCCTATGTTGGGTTGCAGAGGGGAGGCTTTATGGGTGGAGCACACAGACCGGAAACGTGTAAGAACAGATCAGAGCTGTGAAACAGTTTCCCTCCTTGTTCACATGAGTTTGAGGAG
Organism: Adelosebastes latens; assembly: GCA_916700685.1. Lineage (NCBI taxonomy): Eukaryota > Metazoa > Chordata > Actinopteri > Perciformes > Sebastidae > Adelosebastes > Adelosebastes latens. The sequence goes on from CAKAKR010065249.1 coordinate 93,583, forward strand.
GCAGATTTCACCAGGAGGCTCCGCTACACAAGCTCATCACCATGAACTCAGCCAGAGAACAACTTAAAGGTACGTTTATCAACTCTTTGTGTATGTGTTTCTAAATGTAGCTACTTCTCTAGATGTGCACGTCGACAAAGAGCGAGTTCAAGTCGTTAAACATGCAAATAAGTCCCCCATAATGACGCTTGTTGCGTATATTTTCTGTAAGTTAAAAGTGTTAGTAGTTGTTATTTGTTTCAAAGCTTTACATAGCGTCCTAGAGCTCAGTCTGTTGGCTGTAAAGTGACTCATGTGTCTGGAATAATGACATTTCCGTGATGAGCTATTTTCACTATTTTGTTGCTAAGACAACCTAGGACGTCACCTTTGGCAGTGAATGTGCGTGAAGACGTCACTGTACAGGGTGACGTCATAGTGGGTGGTGGAAAAGTTTAGGCTACTTTACATTTACTCATGTAAGCCTACTTATAAATAAGTACAACTTTAAAGTTATACTTTACTCAGTGGTAGAAGAAGTACTCAGATATGTTATTCAAGTAAAAGTTGTAATAAGTAAGTTAGTAAGTAAGTAAGTAAGTAAAGCTTTATTTTTATAGCACCTTTTAAAACACACCCTTACAAAGTGCTTCAAACAAGAAGAAACATCAAACAATGAAAAAAAACAAGGAAAAATTACAATATGACACACAGAAACAATGACACAGAGTATAAGTACGCTGTTGTCCTGCATTCAAAATTAATACAAAAGTAGACTATTAGCAATACACTTAAAAGTATCAAAAGTAGTCATTATGCAGAGTGATACATTTCAGAATAATGTATATTATATTTCTGGATTATAATTATTGATGCAATAATGTGTAGGCCTACATCACTTTAATGTTGCAGCTGGTAAAGGTGGAACTGATTTTAATTACTTTATATACTGTCGAGTAGTTTAATTAGTAGTTAATAAAACATCATAATTTATTAGTTGATTATATTTTGTATTGTAATTAGGGATGTAAGAAAATATCGAAAGAATCGAATATTGCGATATTATGTTTTGTGATATTGTATCGATTCTCAACAACACTGTATCGATTTATGATAATAGTTTACATGCAATGATTAACTCCATCAATACTTTATTTCCTTTGCAAAGATATGCGCCCTCATGTGTCCTCTCAAAGTAGTGCTGTGATGATGGATGTTACAGGAACTGTGATAAATGCAAATGCAGATCCCACTGTTCTGATTGCATAAAAAAGTCAACTTTTTTTTGCTCAGATTTTATGCATATGGAGATGTGTTCTTTGTACTATGACAGTTTTCCTAAAATTTGATTAAAAAATGGCAATATATCGCCTTACTTACAGTATCGCAATATATTGCAATTTATTACACGTCTGTGTTGAATACTCGATTCTGATTGGTCAATCACAGCGTTCTGCGGTCTGTAATTTCTTTATAACAGACCGTTGCTATGTATAGCAGACCGTTGCTATGGGCGCAGCTCTGATGTCGGACTCTGGTGGACCGTTTTTGTGTCAAAATATTGATTTCTTAAGTAAGTAGCCATGTAATAAGCGGGATAATGTACAGCTAGCAGGTCATTGTTGTGAAACAAAGCATCGCATTGCTGATAATACTTATGTACTTTCAGGAGTTTTATTTTTACCACAGTATTTTTATATAGTGGGCTTACTTAGTACTTAATGTTGTGACTGAGATCTTTATAGAGGAAAAGTGAGTAGCTCAGGATTCAGGCTTTGTGTATGTAGGCTACATGTTCTGTAACGATAGATGGTCTGAAAATGATTTTAATTAACTACAGCACAGGCTGTCTGGCTCGATATTTGTTTGGATGGACTGAGCCATGTAAGTGTTGGAAAACAGCCCAGTGAGTAAGTCATGGGAAGTTTCCCTGGCTCTGTGACCATACTCCACCATTACTGCACTGCCATTACTGCTGTCATTTTAAAGCTCAAGTCTGACAGAACAGCTCATAATCTTATGATCTCACAGTGCGATCATGTGGTACGTGTACTTCCCATTTCTTGTTTCACTTATTTGCCAGCAAAGGAAGTCCCATTTTGAGCACATCGTATGCCTTTATTTTAAAGATTACAATGATGATAGTTTAAGTAATTCAGTCCATCCTCCTCACCAGAGCAGTGTGCAGTTGTGTCTTTAACTTCTAGTAAAAGCTTGGAACATAAGCAAGAGACTTATGTAACTTCCTCTTCTGCACAGTATATTGCATTACTTGTCCGTTATCTGATGACGTCCAGGAAAGACGATAATACCGTTGATGGGAGTGTTTCCCACATTGTTTCAGAGGCTGAATTTCATTATCTTTATTTGGACATTTTCCAGAAAGGGAGGTGTTATTCTTTTTATTTTGAACAAAATGTTAACAGGATGTAAATGCTAACGGGCACAATGTTGATAACTAAATAGGGTTATCAAAGAAGGGCGACCAAAGGGCCCGATCTTCCTCCCTCCCGTCCCGTGTTGCACAGTCTGATACTGGACGAGTGCGTCACTCAGCCCACTGCCTCTATATTTAGAGGTACAATCTGTGCTTCCCCCATAGGGTGGAGCTCTTTACAAACATAACTGGATTTTTTACATATACCATGATTTCACACATTTTTTTTCAACACTCATTTTTACCTTTATATACTTTACATGCTGTTTTGCAAACTGTTACACCTCTGTGTGTAAGATAAGATAAGATAAGATAAGATGAACCTTTATTAATCCCCGGAGGGAAATTCAGGTGTCAAAGCAGCAACATCAGCAAACAGAGTGAATCACAGGAGAGGTAAAGGTATACAAAAATTATACAGACAATAATAGAGATATAAAAGATACAGAGTGAATGGGTGAACATAGTGTGTACAGTCCGTCAATAAATAAATGTAGAATGTGCAATAAATAAATAAATGTAATATGTACATATGTGCAGTCAGCAATAAAGTGGTAAATAGGATGTATAGTGTAAAGTGAGTGTAAAGTGCGCCAGATAGTGCATGTTAAAAGGTAGATAGTGCATGTTTAAAGTTCTTAAAGTCCTAATAGTTGTCATATGGGGGTCAGCCTTGGTTGTGGAGCCTGATGGCTACCAGCATGAAGGACTGACCCAGGCGCTTTGTGTTGTGCCGAGGAGGGATG